>JAOQGN010230649.1:0-10566 GCA_027564295.1 Himantozoum antarcticum | reverse complement strand
ACATTAGAGAGAACTTGTTGAGTGATAATAAACGGGAAGCTGAACTAATCACTGCCATGCAGACGGACCCGATAGCCCAATAATGTCTATTAAATATGCATAGAGATTGGGCAGGGTTTAATATTAAGAATAGTGTATGGGAACTGGGCAAATTGTTAAGTAGTATGTCTAAGCTTACGACATGTGGAGACCTAATACAGTTTGATTCAAGGCTCTACATACTGGAAGCTCTATGACCGTTATACTTGTATAGATGCCATGAGTGTCAGCAAGGCATTGATAAGTGCTGCAGACGGGCCAGGCAGGTTGTTTGGTGGCCGATGTTATCATTGGACATCGAAGAATACGTCAGCAAGTGTGCGGTTTGCATCAAAGGTAGTAGAGTTAAACACCAGCCTGCTGTGGACTCGCCATTACCGGAAGGCCGATGGCTTGAAATTGGTACAGACCTATTTGTATACGATAATGTTAACTACCTTATAGTTGTCGATTACTATAGTAAATGGACAGAAACTGCTAAATTGGTAGACCAAACATTCATATCACTAATTAAGAAATTAAAAAGAATATTTTCCTGCTTTGGAATCCCAACCAAGGTCCGGAGCGACAATGGCCAAGTTATAGTAACGATTTATTCCATACATTTGCTGATAACTGGAGCTTCACATATGTTACTAGTAGCCCCAGATACCCGCAGTTGAATGGTATGGTGGAGTGGGCAGTAGGTACTGTCAAGACTCTTTGGTCAAAACGTGGTGACAAAGATACTGCCTTACTCGCTTATAGGGCTACCCCTTTAGCGTCAGGGTATTTCCCCAGTGAGTTAATGTTTGCTAGACCTATTAGATCAAACTTTGGATTACCCAAAACGATGCTTGTTGATTATGAGCAATTTGAGGAAAGAGGGTTTGTAAGTAAGCAGATTGCGAGGGAAGCATGTGATAAGAAATATCGAGCAGCAAACTTGCCAGAATTGAACACCAATGAACGAGTTTGGGTAAAAGCCCCACAGATCCAGGTAAGGAGGGTATGGTAGTCAGGAAAGATTCTAATCCAGACAGGCCCCTGAAAACACCGGGGCTGACCAGGCTGTTGTTAACAACGTTTACCAGGTGACTCCTGATTTGTGCATACCTGCTTCTAACAATGCCAATGCTAACCAGGCTGTTATAGATAATAGGGCTGATCATGATGATAGTATAAATAATATAGTCACTGATAACCCTGCTGAGAGGCGTGATGGGTCCATTGAGACTGAGATCTGTTCTGATGTAAATTTGATACCACTTCTAATGATGCCCAGGTTGGTCTTCCTGCAACAGGGGATAGCTTGGGGAAAGGTCCTCCTCCTCCTCCCCATCGGAGACTAACTGTCCAGTAAGGTTTGCAAGATACGGTAGACAGGTAAAATCAAATAAGAAAAATGACTATACTTATTCACCTTGAAAGTTAGCCGCTTATTTGTGTAACAGACTGAAATAGGATATTCACTTATCTGGGTTTATTTTCTATATCTTGTATAATGTCAGGTAACCAGAGGCCCAGGCCATACAGATGTGGGCTTTGTCAGAGGGAAGGCCACCCTACCATGGCCTGTCCAGAAGCGGTATGTTGTTCTATGTGCAGAGAGAAGGGACATGTGACCTCGGCATGCAAAAGCCCTAGGTGCAGGCTTTGCCATGAGAAAGGGCACCTGAAGGCTGAGTGGCCAGTGAAACATGCTCGGCATGGTGACAGGGCAGCTACAGCTGGCCCTTCGGCCAGTTCAAAGGGAGAAGTCCTGGCAGTGGTCGGGAAGCCCTGGCAGAGAAACGATGGCAGCTCATTTGTTGAGGTTGTAAGAGGTAGTGGTAGTAGCGGTAGAGGTAGTAACAGCAGCCAGGAGCGCCAGAGTGAAGTGGCTGAGGCCGGTGGTGCGAGTTGCTCTGATTACTCCCTCTTTGATAGACTACAGGGCATGGTGGCTGAGCTATCTAGATTTGAAAACTTAGCCACGCCAGGGTACTACGATGCCCAATTGAATGTATTGGAAGAGAAGAGGCGGGTATTGGGAGATGAGTACCAGAGAAGGCTCAGGGTACTGCACAAAGAACGTTAGGCAGTTCTTCGGGATAGGGAAGATGCCCACGTGCTCTCAGATCCTCTTAAAAGGATGATGGTGGCTGTGGGAGAGTTGGAGGCTGCGAAGAAGAGCAGGAGAAGAAGACCTCGTTGAGGAGCCCCGATAGGTCTTTTTTACCCATGGTCAGAGAGACCGAGACTGTGAGTCACACAGTGACTGGGGAGACTGAGCCAGCGCTGGGTGACCGGGAGAGGTAGCTCCGGACACTGCAGCCCCTAATGGAGAAGAGGAAATGGAGATTGTGGAGATGGATATTGTGTTGGAAACGGTACATGGGGCAACCCCACATGCTATGTTACATGTTAGTGGTGGAATGAGCACTACCCCTACGGCACAGACCGGAGGGTCGACTGCTGTGAGCGAAACCATCTCGGAACTTATGTCAGCTCTAGACAAGTCCGAGCTAGCCGAAATGGACAATTTGTTGAATGACGTAGGGATGATAAGGTGAAAGGGGATAGTAAAGGGGATCCTTAGCACCATAATATGTAATTATGTAACCATGCAATTAAGTAATGATGAAATGACATTATTCTGAACTAAGCATCCCGTCATAGTAGGCAAATGATGAAATGGCATACACTGTATTACTAAACATTTCCACATTGTAATTGTCAGTTGGAAAGTCATTAAGTAGCAAATAGCTTAAATGATGAAATGGCAGACACTATTCTGTATTACTAAACATTTCAACATTTTATTCGTGAAAGTACTTGTAAAAGTGGTATTACTCCTACCACTTGTCTGCTGGCGTGCTGTGCAGGTTTCTCTTATACAGAAACCAGCGCGGAAAAGAAAGGGCATGTGGTATTATGGTATTGTGGTTGCAGACGTCAATGACAATCAACACTAACTGGAAGCTGCGCCAAGAAAATCAAGCCATCGCTCTCTCTGACTCCAACCGTTGATCTATACAGACGGATGCAGTCAGTCTCTCTATTATTACCAGTGTTCTACATGCAATTCATCCAAGCCTCCTACAGTGTTACAGGTTAGTAAGTGAGTCGTAGTCCGGCCGTGTAGTACTACAGAAGGCAAGCATTGATTGCAAATCTTACCGCATTGCCCGTTCTCTATGAGTTCATACTGCACTAGCTTCATTATAGTAGATTTGGGGCCAACATCATCACTCTAATTATTTCATAAACCATTATAATTATTGTTCACAGATGCTATATTATTAATTTGAATTCATAGCGAATATTGATGCTACTGTCAAAATGGAAACAAAACGAAAAACAAGTAGTACAAAAAAATATATGTAGGAATAGCAGTCCAAATGTATTGTTCGCTTTTTTAAATTTATATTGTTTGGAACAATTTGGCAATTGGTAACTCTCTGGCAAAATAACATATAGTATATCGATATACAAATCTATATCATATATATATATATATCTATATATATAATCATGCAATATAATTGTGATATATTGCATGTTGTAATGTAATAATGTAAATTATATTTATAATATAATATGCATTAAATTTATAAAATTCTCAGGCTATAAAATCATATAGTCTGTATTGCAGAAGTTCTCCTGCTGCAGTTGATATCTCAGACTACCACTTCTACTTTAGACTGTGGTAAGTCTCTCAGTATCTGCAACATTCTATGTTGTTTCTCGCTGTCTGCACATTGTGGGGAGGGTGCAAGGAGGCTCCCTCTTAGGTAGAATAGCCCATGTGATTTACCTTGCTCTTCATCAGCCACCTGTACAATGTACTTGCCTCCCTGGTCAACACTCTGTCCACTGGCCAGGAAAGACATAACACTCAGTATACAATCTGTAGAGGCTCTACAAAATGATGAGGTGGCAGAATAATGATGAGTCATTGACACTTGAGACTTGGTTGTAGTTTGGAAAATGTTGTTTAACATTATTATCAATTATAGAAAATGTTTACTTAATATCAAACAAAGAATTTGTTAGATTTCAAACAGAACATTGTATTTTAGATTTCAAACAGAACATTCAAACAGAATATTGCTAAAGAATTGGTTATCATTTTTTTACGTCTTTGTGGATTGATATATTCAATTCTTCTATTCTCTAAAATATATGTACATTGGGTTTTTATAATATCTCCTTAAGAAAATTATATTTCAAAATGAAAAGTTTATAAACAACATTTTTTCATGCCATTTTTAATTTTTTACCAGTTTTCCTCTGATCAACCCCTGATGACCATAATCAGTGCTATCTTTTTGTTTCCTTGTGGTTTTCGTGATTTGATAACCTAATTGACCGATACTACTTTTTTACCATTGGATTTGGATACAATTATCAAGCAGCCAATTATTAGGTAAAGATACTTAAATTCAACTTTTACTGTTTCAGAGTTATTTAAAGATATAATGGTGATGATTCTCATTGACACGCTACAAATATATAAAACGGCAGACTTGCCTGGATTCTTCTGTGTTAGAATACAGTAGATTTGTGCCGGGAATCAGCCCAGGGCATACAGAGTTTAGGGTAATATTTGTACCCTTCAGTTCTTCTACCATAGCTAGCGTAGCTTGCATCAGAGCCACCTACAAAGCAAATATCAAGGTCTAAGATAGTGAGTCTAGCTCGGCCACCAGGAATTTCCCACAAGGCAAATTAGTGAAGTTGTGGGAGATAGTAGCAATGTGAATTACAGCAATGAATCTGATGCACTGTCTAGTGGACAGTGCCAAACCCCAGTCACAAGATTATAATAAAAATATTTATGACAAAGAGGAGCATACAAAAAAATTATACCTACAATTTCAAAATTTTACACCCTACATTTTCAATTTTGCACCCTACATCTTAATTTTAGAAAATAAATGTATTTAAACTCATCTAAAATACTGTAAAGCCGCAATTTGGAGGTTGTATCACTAAAATCTTCATAGAACAAGTTCTAATTAAGTTAAAAAAGTGGGGTTTCACTAATGAAATGCCAAAACATTTCTCTACGAAATAAAACTATAAACGAAATGCAATATTTTTTGGATCCTTATTTACGCATGCGCCCTGCAGCCTGCTATGACAGAGAGCTGCTGTAAATTCACTAACTGTGCTGTGATTTATGGGATCCAATAATTATGGCGAATTGCTGGTGAAATATCATATGACGATGTGAAAGAGGCGCTGCTGACTCTAGTTTTGCGATGTTAAAGCAAAGAAGACCTCCATGCAGCCAGTCTAACTACAATTTTTGTTATTGCAATATCTCTCAGTCTAACAATCATGCATTTCTACTTCTTGTGATGATTATGCAGTTCATATTGGCAAGAGAGCCAGGTTGGCTGTTCGATTTTCCAACCTAGTCATTTGAATGTATAAGGTATCGACTTTGGCTCAGTTTGAGTAACAATCTAGAGGGAGGAATGTGCGTACGTCATCATTGCATCAGCCATGATGTAATGAACGACTCTACTCAAACGAGGCATGGCCTGGTTTGAGTAGAGTCGGCCTAGAGTGAAGCCTAGCGTCCATCCCATGACAGGTCTGGGCCAGGTGCTTGCAATTAGATGCTCCAAACAAATTAATAAAGATGAGTAAAGCAAAAAATATCATCACACATCACCATCACAACAAATTATTAAGTGTCTAAGCATTAGTGCTACTTACTTTAGAATTCTTGTAGCGATGAGTTCCTTCTTTGGACTTTTTGGCTTTTACCATCATCAAATCATCGAGGTCAGTCTGGTAAGAAACTAATCTATCGAAGGTAGTGACACTACTGTTGACCATTACAATCCTTGCTTCTCCCTGAATCAAGAATGTGCATTATTTGCATAATTTATATATTTTGTTGGTATGCATAGCATGTTGGTTACCAAGTAGGTCTGACCGATTAAACATATAAATTCTGTTCATATTATAAATATATTGTTATGTTAACACGAACGAAACAGAAATCAGAGCAAAGTTTATAGCGAGAATAAATATTATATCATTGCAAATTGATTTTACCTTTGCTTCATATAAATGGGTCATAATGCAAATAAATATTTTGGTACAATTTTAGCATGTTTTAGGGTGTGTGTGTGTGTGTGTGTGTGTGTGTGTGTGTGTGTGTGTGTGTGTGTGTGTGTGTGTGTGTGTGTGTGTGTGTGTAAGCATGTTTTGTTGGAGTAAATTAGAAGTAAATTATCTGTTTCTCTCTCTAGGTACTTCAAATTTCCTTGCTTTAACCTTTTGGAGGCAATGTTATACCAACTCAATCTGATATTTAGTGTGATTTATATGTTCAAGTTATGATATTAACTTGTGCTATAAATTAACATCCTTAACCTCTTGTCTAAATAGTAGAATGTGAAATTAAAAGGACAACCATAACCAATGTAGAGTAGAATCTCTTTTCGGAAAGCTGTCATTGCAAAGCCATGTAATGAGAGAGTTGTGCCAATGGGGGAATTCTGATTTGGAGATCATGTGATCTATGGGGAAACGGTTTGAATCAGCCGGATATAGGCCACCTTGTTTTTTGGTTACAACATGGTCCCTACGGTATAGCCTGAAATGTACTCGACATTTTTTGTCATTATTATCTCCACCTATAAAGCAGTGGTTTGTTTATATAAAATATATTTTCGATGCGCTCAAAACCATTTTAGCAACATTTTTCTTAGCTTATCCAACCGGATTACAGAAATAGTAAACTCACAAAGTTTATTAACCAAATAGAAGGTGAAGGTGAGTTGTAAGAGAATTGGTAGGTCCATCCGTTTTAGCCTTATATACAACTTGTTATTTTAGCAACCTCTGTGTACTTCTGACAGGGGTGGCTTCAGGATGTGCGCCCTAGGAGCCATGGCGGACCACTTCCAAAAAGGCAAAATAACAAATTGTCATTATTTATAATTAAACCTTTATTAGATTAAACTGCCTATTCTGGCAGGCGTACGTGTTTGGAGCATACAATAATAATTTAATAACAGAAAAATAATGTATAATGGCAAGAGTACAAGCCAGTATGGCAGTATGGCAGTAAGAGTACAAGCCATAAAACAGCATGTTTGTCATGCAATGTTTTCTTACTTGAAACTCAATGAAAATGAAAATATTTCGTCTTAGAGCAACCAAAGGCTTCTGTGGCCCCAAAACACTGTTACTAATGTAAGCAAACCAAAATTGTTACCTCTAGCATAAAAGAATGTTTATGTGTCAAGGTTTTTCTTGGGTTAGCCAATGAGAAACCTTCTAGCAGATAGTGGAGCTAGTGAGAGTGGGAGGGAGAGTTGAAAATGAAAATGTTGAAAGACAAAACAGGTTTTTTTTTAGCTTTTTCTGTAAGTATTTATTACTTTACTTGTGTGATATGATTCCATTCAATTTCATGCTTTGCTGAAACTGGTTGGCTGCACTTTTGTTGATATTATTTTGTCTATCAATATGAATGACATTGTGATTGTCAGGGTTTGTAAATACCAAGTTGAAGTATCAACTCTCATTGTGGTAATTAATTTCATTGTGAATTTGATGACCATTGGAATGTGATTGTCATTGGATTAATGAATTGTGATTTTCAGTTGACTGACTGATACTAGAGAGTTGAAGCAGTGTGATGTTGCCACCATTGATTGTCTTTAAATAATTATAATTCATAATTAGGCCTTATAATAATAATTAGTATTATTATATTATAATGATAATTATATAATTATTTAATTCAAATATTATATTTTCTTAGTTTCAATATTCAATTTAATTTTGCTTTGTTATGGCTCCTGTTACAATGTTTAAATTAAATTAAATTTCAAGGACTCATACATCAACGGTAAACTTAAACTTAAATTGTGATATTTTTAATTTTATATCATAAATATGCTAATTAAAATTCATTGTATAATTTTGTTTTGATATTTTACTCTTGACAAATTATTATCATGACAATAACAGTAACAATAACCCCACCACCGCACATAATTGGTTTGGTTAGCTTCTTAGGGAACAGGCCTGGTTGTGAAAATGCTGGCCATTGTATCAGGCCGCGTTGTTAGCATTTGAGGCAATTGGGCCTAAAGTTAGCAAAAAATTAAAAATGTTAATTCTTTTACTTTTCTTATTGATAAAAAATTCCATTATGCTTTCTACAGTGCTACTCATTTCCAAGCACTATATAGACTACACATGTTTATTTTTTTACTATTTCCCTGGTGAGAGGCGAAAGTGACCCAATATAAATTATACTTTATGAATAAATCAATCATATACCAATCATATATTATAATTACATACATTCAAGGCAAATAAGAATACGGAGTCATTTAGTTTCTGTCAACTTGGTTGTGATTGAACCAGGGAGGTACCCATGTGATTCTGCAGCCAAAATGCTTTTGTTTGATATATAACAGAGGAGGGGTAGCCATTTGTCTGGAATAGGAGTAGTTGAGGGTGCTGAGAGGGTGTTTTAGCCAAAAAACATTTTCGCGCTCCGCTCGAATTTTGCTTTTTAGCTACCCCCTCCAGCCAATCCTCTAGCCGACCCTGGACTGTGATATCCCTGTTTACGTCCGCATACCGTATCCAAGAATTGTGAATATTTAGCTAAGACTGGTCAAGATGCAAATCTTGACCAGTCTTCCAATGAGCTTGAGCTGTGAATGGCAAGTGAAATACCAGTGGCATGGTCACAAGCAATGCAGTATACTGTATACTGTAGATGGAACACTTGATTGTACTACTGCAACCTAATCATGGCTTGGTGGGTGGTTACTGGTTATCATGGCTTGGTGGGTGGTTACTGGTTATCATGACTTGGTGGGTGGATGGTTACTGGTCATCATGGCTTGGTGGGTGGTTACTGGTTATCATAGCTTACTGGTTATAGATGAGCATATTGGGGCTGATTGGCTATACCAGCATGCTAGTATGTCAAATTTTATGCATTTACAGCTAAATTTTCTATCCTGCATTGATTTCCTCTCACCTACATGTAATTGTAGGTACCGGTTAGGATTTGGTAGATTCTGCACAGTCAAGTATAATGCTAATGTTAATGAGTTGGACAATCTATTTGTCCATCTAACCAATGTGTCTATACAGAAACAAGGGGTATGTATACTTACATTTATACATGTATGTCTGGGCTGCTCAAACTAATTTACAATTGGTGCGATAATTCAGCAAAACCAGTACACAGAATACCTTGCACCCACTGCAGCTCTCACATGTACAGAATACCTTGCACCCACTGCAGCTCTCACATGTACAGACTACCTTGCACCCACTGCAGCTCTCACATGTACAGACTACCTTGCACCTACTGCAGCTCTCACATGTACAGACTACCTTGCACCTACTGCAGCTCTCACATGTACAAAATACCTTGCACCCGCTGCAGCTCTCACGTGTACAGAATGCCTTGCACCCACTGCAGCTCTCACAATGTTGGAGTTGTCTGCACTCTTCTACCTATCGAACCGCATTCCGTGACACTGCAAAGCGGTTCTATTTAAATAGATCGAGAATGTGTATTTATCTGAAAATGTTTGGACCCTGGGGTCGGAATTTCACATAGCCCACCCATGTTTCGCTCTATTTATAATCATAATGACAATAATAACAATATTGACTAGGCAGGTAAGTTTTGGCGATGAATATAGCATTGCTAGTCGAAAGAAGCGCGCTGTACAGTGCTCGATAACATTATTTGTTTGACACGCAAAGAGGAACTATTTTACTATTAATATCTTCTATCAAAACACTGTAGCAAATTGTAAACTTTCAATGAGGAACTACCTTTTTTGAGACAAAAACCTCCATGCTGTACTGTATTTATGAATGTATGGTGGTTTACTAGCTACTTTTCTCATGAATCACTGCGCGATATTTATGCTATGGCATATTGTTTTCTGGCATATTGTTTTCTGGCATATTGTTTTCTGGCATAATGGCTGGTGTTTTACCAAAATCAGGAAGACTACAATTCAGTGCATGGTGGCAAATGGACAATTCACAACCTCCGACTGTTTCTAGAAGGCACCAGAGGCAAGGAGATAACAGATGATCTGTTTAATAAGATAAACTGGATCACTGTACATAGTCTGAAAGCAGTAGCTGTAAGTAGCTGTTTGCATAACTCAGTCAGTTATACGTTTGAATAGATTTGCATGTATGCGTAATGCATATAAAGCTTTCTTAGATATGCTAGACAGAAAAAATGAAGTTGTTTTTAAGATTTATTTTGCAAACCATTTGATAATATTTGTTGAAAGTAATAATTTTTTCGTTCCTTGATAAATTTATAGCTTATTTGGTAATTAGCTGAAATGTCCAATAACCCATAAAGCTGTATCACGTGTAGACATAATATATTTAGTATATACACTTTCTAGGGTGGTCTCTCCCTAGCTGGTGGGTTAAAAGATATATCTCGCATATATTTTTAATTCAATATTTTATACAGCATTAAATTATTTCATACAGTGATATTATATGCAGCAAAATTTAAAGGGCAAT
>JAOQGN010230538.1:0-10569 GCA_027564295.1 Himantozoum antarcticum | reverse complement strand
TGACATTATTGTACACTTGTACTTGACATTATTGTACACTTGTACTTGACATTATTGTACACTTGTACTTGACATTACTGTACACTTGTACTTGACATTACTGTACACTTGTACTTGACATTATTGTACACTTGTACTTGACATTATTGTACACTCGTACTTGACATTATTGAAATGTTTTTGTAGGTATCGTGGACTGAAGTATGGCACAGCATGGATCTTTTAAAGAAATACCGACTACAGACCAATTCGAAGAATCTGTTGAACAAGTAAGTTAGCCCATGCCAAAGCCTTTGATCCATTTTCCATTGACTGGGCAACAATGTATAGTATGGAGGAGTGAAGGTTAGTCTAACGGGTACAACGTGATGGCATCATGTACCAGACACTATCCTTAGCGACATACATAGATGATTATACCAGGTCATCAGATGCATTGTTTGACCTACTCAGTGAAATAATGAATATTATGTCTGCTCAGCGAGCCATAAGCATAAATCATAGCTTATCAATAAATCAACTTTAGTTTTGATTAAAGTTTTAACTAAAATAAGGCACAAAAAATCACATGTCATCTACAAAATATTATTAATTTTGCATGAATAAAGCCAAAATTGCTGAATTATATTTTGGCATTATAATCTACATCAGTGGTAGAATTGTGGTGGGATGCCAGTAGGATGCATCCTACCACCTAATTTCAACAGCGGATGCTCAGCATCAAGCGTCCCACCACTATGTTTCATGGAACAAACTTTTGTTATGAATTTTCATCATTTTGCTGCTCATTTTAGGCCACCTAGTCTCACCTTTAGTCCACCTAAGGCCCTCAAATGCTTGGATTTTGCTTGGCACCGGGTCATTATGAGAGAGTCCTACCACCTCAAGCCTTACAAATCTCCCATTGATCTACATGTAATTAATTATATGTAATTAATTCCATTATGTAATTAATATGTAATTACTGTAATTAATTAATTCCATTAATTCCATACATGTTCCATTACATGTTTATTAATTAATAATATTATTTATGTAATTAATCCCATACATGTTCCATACAATTCCATTAGTTCCATACATGTAATTAATTCCATTATATGAACAAAATGATAAATAATATGAATTATAATTCTTCAGTGGTCTGTCGATTTGACAATGACATTCTCGTGGTCTACATTAGCCAAAGAACTCTATATGGTATAATCCTGCGCAAAGTTATACCATGAACGGGTGTTCTAATATCGACATGTATGATAACATAAACCAATCTTGTACAATAGAAATTTGTATGTATGTTTCCATGTGGCTGTTGAAAGCGCATCCAAAGGGAATGCGGTAGATGGAAACATAGTGCATGCGCTGCAAAAATTGCCAAAGTCACAGCGCTTGGGGCAATCAAATTCTCTAATGTGGCGCTTCATGGAAACACCCTAAGTGCATTGATAGACTTGACAGATAAAATAAAACAAATACATGTAAATTATTAATCCGAAAAACCTTACTGATTCAATTCCCATACATTTCGTAGTTGTTTGCTTTTGCGTTATCACATTGAAGCCAGCATCAATATGTTATTCATAACCACATTCCTTATGGAAAGAAAAGTTGCCAATATGATCAGTAATATAAAATTCATTAATGGTCTAGATGTCGTAGTGGAATTAAAAACTGAGAGTTGAGAATAGACAACTCCCACGATTAGCATGGAAACAGACACAAGGGAAAGCGACTCCCACTCCATCGCCACAATGCTATATCAACAGCCACATGGAAACATACTGTATGCAGCTGTTATGCAGATTGCAGATTGCAGATAGCATACACCTACAATCATAACAGATGTGTCTGTGGTTGGTGACTACTAGTGCTGTGCCAGAACAGGTTTTGTTCGGAACAGAATGCTTCGAAACGGAACACTTTCGGAACACTCGCACTTTTAGATAATTATTTAGATCATGATGATGACATTGAGGTAAATTATGTCAACTAGTTCATGGAAAATTAATATAATACATACCAGATGAGACAAAATTTTGCTTTTGTTCTATAATTATATTTATTATATAACATGACACAAATTATTTATAATTGCTATAAAATATTGACTACACTGTTCCTTGGGTATGGCCAGCATGTTCCTTGTACCTCGGAACACAATTGATGGAACACAGAACGTTCCTAGTTCCGCGACCCACGCTAGTGGCTACCGCTTATCATCCCTTATTTTAATCACCTGTTAGAAAGCTGAGGCTATATATATATCTAGATATTAGGGTTGCTGTGAATTATTGTTATTGGGCATAAAAAGTGCCATGCACAAAAATCAGGGTACATTGTATGTGATTGTGATTCACTGTACATATGTATTGATATAGTACATACCTACCTACTTACCTTGAAGAGCTTATGTATATACAGATATATAGGACATACTCTATCATAAAACCCTTGTGACTTGTGTACATTACCCACTGAATATATAGGGCATTATAACAGCAATACGTACTGTGAATGCCTCATTAAACAGCATTAATATTATAGCACAGCATTTATATCGCATAACAATTAACAACAGCGTGTCAACGGCATAACATGCATGTAGCTAGGGATGCAGATAAAAACAGGGTAAGCAAGCAAAATTGCAGTAAAAATACGTGCATTTCATGTAAGTAAGTATAGGAAGTATAGTAAGTAAACGTAAGTAAGTAAACGTTACAGGTTGATAATAAGACAGTAAGTAAACGTTACAGGTTGATAATAAGACAGTAAGTAAGACTGTTGCATGGGTAAGATGCAAGCCTGTAGTAACATTTACATTATAGTCTATAATAGAAATGGTTGAATTATTTCTCAGAATGTTACCATGTTTAACCGGATTGATTTAATTTAGGTACGTACTTAAAGATAAATGAACAACACATTAATTTGCGATACCAAAATCCAGTATTACCAACAACAGCTATGGAATAGCAAGATCGTCGTGGGTCTTGACAGTGCACTGCCAACACACAAGTCATGTAGGCCTATTAGCCCAGCATTGTTCAGCAGTTGATCATGCAGCTAAATATTAAATATACCGAAAAACAGATTGTGTGTCTATTCACTTCCAGCCATCTCTGCTGACAATCTGAGTGCACAGGATGAGATGAATTTTGAATGAGATTTGAGAACTAAAATGGAATTTTGGCACCTTCCAAACTCATGCGTAAGTTTGGAAGGTGCCAATCTTTCCCACTTTGATACTATTTCCTCTTGTTGCAGAAAGCTCAGTCAAATCATAGATCTGTTGGCTTTATCTATTGAAATATCTCTCTGCTGTGGTATAATAACATCGTGCTCACCAGGCATATTATCCAAATATGGTATCCAATTCCAAATCATCCAAATAGTAGAGCTAGTAGTCAAGTGGAATCCACTGGGCATTGATTGATATTATTAATAGTTCGATTGGCCAGGAGGAAAACCCTTCTGCAGGACAAAAACCTCCAGGTCATTATGTGAGACTCAAACCCACATTTTTGGCAACTAACTTGCATCATTGTCATTGTTGTTGGACCAGAGTGGCAAGCGTGCTACCAATACCTTAGACCAGGGGTGCCCAATGGTGGCAGCAAAAAGTCCTCACATAAAAATTTATAAAATTAAGGGTCCTAGCAGAATGTTGACGACTAGTTGCTGCTAGTATTTCTCAATTTTTAAAGCTGAATTTGGGCGCTCAAATATTTTCAGCGGATTTACGCAATTATATCTATTATTCATACAATTAACCAATTTCTTTGAGGATCCCAGTGTCCTCAAGAAATGGGCTATGGTCCTGAAAAGGACCTGGGTCCGCCAATTGGGCATCGCTGCCTTAGACCTACCCACCTACCTCTGCCTTAGACCTAACCACCTACCTCTACTTTAGACCTAACCACCTACCTCTACCTTAGACCTACCCACCTACCTCTGCCTTAGACCTAACCACCTACCTCTACCTTAGACCTACCCACCTACCTCTACCTTAGACCTACCCACCTACCTCTACTTAGATCTCTCTATATATATAATACAGTCATGTAGATACTTTTAAAATACAGCACAGCACAGCTTGACTACTTGAGGCTTGGTGTTGTGGCTATAAAATACAGCACAGCACAGCACAGCTTGACTACTTGAAGCTTGGTGTTGTTGCTATAAAACAATCCATGCAGCTCAGGAAGTAAAATGATGAGCCTGAAATATACTGTGTTGTAGGAGAATGGCTTACAGGTCCGGAAAGCTGATGGCACTGGATTAGATTGTTCATCAAGTGATGATAACTCTAGCAGTAACACTATTGAGCGGGAGACATGGTCTAGTAGTTCGGAGTTTGTACTAAGTTGTGTAGGATTTGCAGTTGGTTTGGGGAACGTATGGAGGTTCCCCTATCTATGCTATAAAAATGGTGGAGGTGAGGATTTAAAAACTGAGTATTTTGGGGAGTAATTATTGTTCAGTATCATTATTACATGCATTACTACAGTATTATTATTGCTACTACATGTATCTGGTTTGGTATTTGAGGTGGCATTATACAGTTATACACCATTTCATGACATTGTAGCCATTACAACCATTACAACCACTTATACCTGTGACCAGCTATGCAATTGCACTTCGTGGCACTTCAGCCTTTTAACCTCTGATACTACGCAAACTACGCCACTCCATAATAAAACACAGGAGGCTTTGCAAAAACCACCAGGTACCAAAATTGGCTATTTGGGTAAATAAATAAAATAAAAGTTAATCACACTAATTGTGTGTTCTGCAAGAAAGAGCTAAGAGACCGTCAGAGTTACAACTGACCGATAGTGAACGCGTTTATTAATTGCCGCTGTGTGCACGCAACTCTTTATCACTCCGCAATGTGTAAGGGGAGAGATAGACGGGAACACAACTCTGAATATCAATTGTATGTATTTCCATCTTAGTTTGCAAGCAGCTTCAGACACGTGGAATCAGATGTTTTGCACTGAGTAGTGCAAGTTAATGCTACCACATTTCAAACCATCCGTGTAGCAAGTGGACCCACTACTTAGTGAACTAACATAGATTCAGGATAAAAGTGTCTGGCTTTTCAGTTGGTTAGACTATGTTTGTTTAGTCCTGTTACAGAACGCTTGCTGTTGTAGGAGTGTTCCTCATACCATATCTGATATTCCTGGTGATTGGAGGAATGCCTCTCTTCTTCCTGGAGATATCGCTTGGACAATACATGAGGATAGCTGGAACCAAGGTGTGGAATATAGCGCCCGTCTTGAAAGGTATACATGTACACTGTAACTAACAGTAATGGCTAGGAGTAGCAATGGCTAGTAGCAATGGCTAGTAGCAATGGCTAGTAGCAATGGCTAGTAGCAATGGCTAGTAGCAATGGCGATAATAGCAAGGCTAGATAGTAGCAAGATAGTAGCTGTAGCAACTGATGAATCACTGAATCTGTATGCCTATCATACTCACATATGCTAAACAGAGAGCACTGTAATCGAGCTCTGCCTACTATACTCACAGATGTTGCACATATTTGACTAGAATCATCATATTTTGGTATTCTATTCCCTATTTTCGATTTATCGAGCAACGTTTTCAGTTACTATTGCTAATAAGTATTGCAGTGCAGAACACCATTATCTATAGCGCTGTTCTGCTCACTCAGTTGTTGGGCTGTTCAACCAAATCAAAATACTGTAGAATTTTGGCATTGAGTTGTATACGTCTGGCCTACACACGAATCCGGGACAAAATTCCACTGTCGAAGTGCCACCTTACCAAAGTACCACAAACCAAAGTGCCACGGGTCTATAATGCCACTGTAAATTATGCCACGGCCCAAAATGCCACTGTGCAGAATGCCATCATGTTTCAATACAATCGTGTTCAATTTTGTAATTATGATTGTTTACTCTTCAAGTCAGCACGGCAGCGAAAAATCAATTTTGTCGGAGTGTCCTGAAAATTTATACCTAGACCAAGTTAATGCTGATCTCAGAAATGGACATTATTTTACAATAATTATAATGGACTAATTGCACCTTACACCCCTGAAATTTAATGTAACAGCAAATATTGGATCACCTGCAACTCAACGATCTCCATTAAGGTCATCAGAATGGCAAAATGTGTGCCCTAACAGCCAACAGAATTATGCAATCAAATAAAAGCATGACAGCACATCAGTGAAATATGAATTTGTCGCTGGCTTTGAGTGGTGTAAGGTAAAATTGGTGTATTGGATTGCAAAATGATGTCTATTTCTGAGATCAGCGTGGTTAACTTCGTCTAGGTATAAATTTCCAGGATATTTCGACAAAATTAATCTTTCGCTGCCATACTGACTTAGGGTGATCAAAGGTAAAATTGAACTAATAGAGTTTAAATAAGTTTACCCTATAACAAGGTTCTGGTGTGGTGGCATTTTTTCATGGTGGCATTTTTGGTGGTGGCATTATGGAAGGTGGTATTATGTCCCATTGGCATATTGGAATTGGCATTTCTTACTGTGGTTTTTGCCATTGGCATTTTGGCAGTGGCAGTTTGTCCGTACCACCCTACACACAGATCAGCCCCAAATCAGATCTAAATCAACAGTATAAGTTGTAAAGTTGCTGTCAAGTCAGTGTTAAGTATGCTTCAAGCCAACAGTAAATCAGGGCCAAGTCAGCGGAAATCCAGTACAATAAGGCAGATTTGAAGTTTAGCTTAGTTTTAAGATATGGATTGGGTTTGTAGTTGGGGCGTGATTGTACTTTATCAAGAGAAGACAACTTCTCAGTTTAGATGGTTTTCTAGCACCCTGGTTATTCTCACCAACTGGAAATTCACACCGACCTTGGCAAATACACAAAGTGAATACTAAATCAGTGACAACCATCGAGAAATATATATAATACTGTATTATATATACGATATTATATACATGCATATCTCTATGGTGACAAATGAAATGTTAAATGTTGATATGAAATGAATATTGTACAATGTATAATGTATAATGTACAACATTGTACAACATTGTACAACAATGTACAACATTGTGCATTGTACATTGTATACAATGTATAATGACAAAGATCTTAAAGTAGCCTACTACGTGTATATTTTCTTGTATTTATTTCACAGGTATTGGGTTTGCTACGACAGTGATAGTATTCCTGATGAACTGCTATTACATCATAATATTAGCCTGGGATGGCTTCTATTTGGCAGAGACACTGGGAAGCATAGGCGGTCCTCTTCCATGGTCTACATGTGACAATGAATGGAATACTGATCAGTAAGTAAATGGCTATGCAACAGACAATAAAGGATGAATCCATGTCTATTCGAAAATTACTGTTGACTGAGAACCTAAGATACTAGACGGGGGACCACTATGTGCACCTATAAAGCCCCAAACCTCAATCTAGAAACAAATTATTTCTAAGTGTAATATTTTTGAAGTGTCAGTAGTCCATAAAGGATGGCGGTATTGGCAGATTTATATTGGTTATATAATAATGGCAAACCTCTCTTACTCAAGTCTTACTCAAGTCTTACTCAAGTCTTACTCAAGTCTTACTCAAGTTCAGAATCAGGTGGTCAAAGTGTGGATTTCTGTTGAGTAGCGCTGACAGATGAATTCGACGCAACACACTCAAAGATTATACCAGACTAAATGAAAAGCGCATAAATTTCTATTTCCGGTTTAAATATAATAACAAAAAAAATGTTGTTGTACAACATACTGTCTAACACCAGCAACAGAATTGCTGATGCTAGCCAGTTAGAGAATAGAGACACATAATTATTATGAAACTGGATGTGGGTAACGTAATTCACCGTATCTTGCACGTCTAGAACCAGATCTAGCGGGTGTTTTGTGACCAACTGATAGACTACCATGTACGACATATATTCTTACTCAAAATTTACAGACTAAAAAAAGTAGTACGTCCAGCAGTAATACTTCATATACTTGATGCTGTTTTCTAATTATTCTATATTATATATCGCAGATGCAAGACGGAGTGGTTTACCAATGTATGCCAGAATGTGAGTACGGCCGCAGTGAATATGACATCACAGAATATGACGTCGTATGATATGACATTACAGAATGGGACGTCAGTGGAAGAGCTGTGTAAGCTGGTATCTAACAAGGGATCAGACAGTGTGACTGAGTATTGGAAGTACGTGTTGTAAAAAGCAGCAGTAACTACGCTAGTTATTGGTAATATGCCTGCAGCATAGCAGCAATTGGGTTTAATGTTTAGTATAACTCCTTTTCAGTTCGGTCACCTTGACTTAAATTTAGACATAGGGGTTTGAGGTGGGGTTTTAGTGTCTCAACCAGAAATCTGGAGCTTAGTCTTTAGTCAACCTGAAAGGAAATTTTACCTAATGTGTTTATGGATTGCATTGGCAGTCTGATTGGCAGTCAAACTATGATTTAAATCCTGCATAAAATGGAGAAGGGCAGAAGGCCAAGTTATCAAATCAAGAAGTTTTATTTTCCCCTCAGGAAAATCTTCCTTATTTTCGCCCTAATCTCCTTGATCAAATATAGTAAAATAAACCCACTCAAGCTTGTTATGTCAAATTAATGGAGTTAGCTAATAGATGCAAATTACAATACAGTGTGAGTTAGGCGTAGCATTGAGCATTACAATACAGTGTGAGTTAGGCGTAGCATTGAGCATTACAATACAGTGTGAGTCAGGCATAGCATTGAGCATTTTTGAAATAACCAGTGATCTAGAACCAAAAAAATTGGCAGAGAAATTGTCATAACATCCTAATAAAGTGTGGTCGAGCCCCAAACGAAAAACTGCAATCATAGAATTCAGATAAGCTGAAAAACGACAATTATACTGCACCTAACAAGAATTATACACTTTGAGGTCAGTTACACCCGAGATAAAATGAAACCCTTGCATTGAAATAGGAACATGAGTTTCCAATTCAGAGTAATCTATTGTTATCTTCCACAACTGGGTGTATCTGCGTAATACAGTCGCATTTGTCCAGAGAGGTATCAAGGCAAAACTGTCTTATTTACTTGATATGAGTACCACTTCGTAATGCAATTCTAAAGTTATATATTAAAAAGAATCACTAGAACATTTTATTTAAAAATTAATATTGTCGGCTAAATTGACCTATTGATATATTATAGGTCATTTTCAGAGTGAATGAGTTAACTTTATTCAAAGCCAGCAAGAATATATAAACAGTATGTTATCATAATTATAATTGTAGTAAAAGTTCATATAAATAAGGTAGGTCCTTTATAAGCTATTATGAGTTAAGAGCGGTTACAATGCAAGTTAAAGTCATATATATATCAAACTTTTAGCCCCAATAAATTTATGGAATTTCAAAGTTATTCATTATTGGGGTAAAATTTTAGACTCTAAGTTGTTGTTAGTTATTGTTGTTAGAGTCTACACTTTAGACCCTAACAACAACAATATTGTATGAGATAAGAATTCCTTGAATTGTCAGAACGAAGTTAGTTTCGGTGATTAGCTAATTACTAATTAGTAATTAGCGTGGCATTAACTCCCTCCCACGTCTTGATAAACTGATATGTATGTACTCAATCTGCATTCACTTTTGAAGAGCTGATATATAAACAATTGATTCCGCATGTCCACCATAATGCGAGGTAGGCGCAAATTTGCAAGTTTTGGAAATAACCAGGGCCCTAGAAAAATGATGTGGACTGGGAAGTTGTCTTATCCTGATAAAGTGCAATCACGCTCCAACCCCAAAACCCTAAACCACATCTTAGAACTAAGCTAAGCTTAAAATTTGCATCTTTACACCTAACGGCATAATGGAGTGTTAAATATACAAACAATATTTGATGCAATATTAGTAATAGTTTGAAATGAGTTCACTAAATGCCGTACTTATTGTATTGGTCCTTGGTATGTTGTATAGCCACAGAATATTACAGAAATCTGATGGTGTAGATGAAGTTGGGACGGTGGTGTGGCAATTAGCCCTCTCTTTGTTCATTGTTTGGACCCTGGTCTATTTCTCCATATGGAAAGGAATTAAATGGACTGGAAAGGTATGCCTATAAATCTATGCTATCGACCATGTGTAGAGCCTGGGTGCCATGCATTTTGCCACTTTTAGTTTACCAAAGCCAAATTTTGCCACACTTTTGTTTGGAGCGTTGGGGTTTGTGGCGAGGGTTTCCCTTTTGGCAGTGGCAAAATGGAGTGGATCCGTAGAGCTTTGTAAGTTAAAACATTAATAAAGCAATCCTAAATGACTACTTTTAAATGTTAGGTTCATTTTGTTTCGCAATTTTTTTTTTTATCTTGTGATATTTTAGAATTAGCACGTCTCCCCCTCACCTGATTCCTCAGTCTCTTAGCATATGATCAACCGATCTCAGAACTTTCGATGGAGTAAGAAATACTGATACTCTCTTGCTGACCAATTGTGGCACAGTAGGTTGGGTTCAGGTTGGGTTCAGGTTGGGTTCAGGTTGGGTTCAGGTTGGGTTCAGGTTGGGTTCAGGTTGGGGTCAGGTTGGGTTCAGGTTGG
>JAOQGN010230427.1:0-10569 GCA_027564295.1 Himantozoum antarcticum | reverse complement strand
TTAGTATGTATATAGGACCACAGACAAATTGCAAATTTTAGGAATTCTATTTTTACATTACAAAGTGTCTAGTTATAATTTATACAGAAATAAGTTCTAGATCTATAACAATCACAGGCTATCCTATCTCGTACCTGATAGACAGCCAAGCAAAAGAAGGAGCTCAACTAGGACGAATGACACCTATTTAACAAGTCTGCGATCAAAATCTTATTTCTTTTATGGTGTTAACAAATTTCTATGATGCTTTATTACCTAGATTGTCTAAAATGAATTTTACATAACTAATAATTGTTTTTATAGAATTCAGTTTATCTACATTTTAACAATGGATAAAAAAACAAGTTACTTCTATGTAGTGGACAGCATATTACCAACTTGTTGCTGTTGCTGGGCACAAGCATGCTTCGGTAATCTATCTGGCCTTTCAACCTTAGCTGTGTCATATATTTATATGCAAGCAAATTCTTAGCGGTAGAAAGACACTCTTTTATTGGTTTATTGTTATAATGTTACTGTTATATTTCATTATTACATCTATTTCTAAAATTTATGTTGTGAATAAAGTATTCTGTTTAATTCTGCCACTTTATGAACGTGCCAAAATTTGTAACTAATTTAGTAGTAAAAAGAATAACTTGAAGCGACATTATATTTAAAACTTATTAACATTGTATTTCAACTATTATTATCTAATAGGTCATCTTCGGAGTGATTTCAGAATTATTTGAAACCAGCAAGAAAACATACATAAAAATATAATTATGTAATTAATATAATTTTAACAGCATAATTCCGATCAATCCCAATGACAAAAAGTGACCAATGTTTTTCCATAGGCTACATTATCAGGAAGCAAAATTTTCCATTTTAATAAATAATTATACATTTCCGCTGAGCCTCACCATCTACTGTCCACACTTGACCTATGGTATGCAGATACTTTACTATCAGCATAGTTTCCATAGCATTACAACGGGAATATTTCTCCTAATTTTATATAATGTCCTATTGTTATGCATACCACGGTATTATATTATGGAGTCTCCAAATCTCCATGGCATCTTAAGTAACGAAGACTCAAGAGACATCACACTGCAAATCTAAAGTCTCTCGGTTATCATAAGATGGAATAATATTGGTGATGACTCTTGTCTTCTGCTTAGCGTATTTCCGTCAAGCCTGGGATAGGCTTTGTCAGCTATTGAATGGTGTATAATAAGTATCACAAAGTGCTATTACTAACAATTTCAGGAGCAAGCTGTTGATCAGAAACATAATTATTAGCATTAGAGTTTATCGATGTTTATTGTGCTTATAAGAAGTTGACGCGTGAACGTGTTTCCGAGGTTCTAAGTAAATGATCTGCAAATAAGAAGCATTAATTAATGTCGCTTTGATCTTATAAGTACCTTATCTGATATACACAATAATAATAACAATTCATAATAATTATAATAAAGAATATAATTTTGTAATATTAGCCCTAGTAGAAGAAAGATTATACAGCAGAGTATTTGATGAACAGGTGCATATGAAGACTTGATCTTGACAAGATCTTGAGAACAAAAATATGACTGTAGAGCCAACTGGCAAGAGGTTTGCAAAAGTACAAATTATCATTGCTAGATGAAATAAATAACTTTTGAGATATTGGGCAATAGATTTTAAGTCGTGGAAAATGTATGGCAATTTTTGTCAGAAGCATTCGCCACTCTGCGTATCACACAACAATATGATGCTAGCTTGGCAATTTGTTGTGGCACTGATCACAATTGAAAGCCGTTTTAATATATTGTGGTTATGGTAACACAATGCCAATAAATTAACGTATGGAAGTGTTATTGATGCAATATTTTATAGTACCCCAATAAATTTCCAAATTGTTTTCAATTGTTTCAACACGCTAGTAATAGTAACAAAATAATGCAATAGTTTGTATTATTTCGGACCAACAGATTAGTAACTAAATTAACAATTAGTGCATAATGAAATGAAATATAGCCCTAGCACCCAATGTCAAAGCCCTGGCACAAAATGTTTAAAAAAGAAGTGGGTTGCAGAAGATGGAGCTTTGGATTTTTGTCAGCCTGGTGGCTCAATGCTAGACTGTGTATGCCACTGATTCAGAAGTCAATGATTTGATCTTTGGTTCCGGGGTTGCTTTTTATGCAATGCGGGGTGCTTCATAGCTACACCCGGCGTCTGTGGCAATTTCTAAGCTACAGCTGTATTGTTAGTTGCGTTATTATTTTATTAAATAGGTATATAATAATATATCTTAAAGAATTGCTGAAAATCATATTCCCTGATATGATCGGTTCCAGGTAGGCCTATTACCCTCCCCAAACTGATCATAATTAATTATAATTGTAATTATATTGTATTACTTGTATTACACTGTATGTAATTATACTTGTATGTAATTATATTGTATTGTATTATTATACATTATGGCTCTAGCATATATAGCAGTGATAAATGTAAATCCAACGCAATAACGCTTCATGCTGCTAGTGGTGATGGACAGCAGTATTGCAATTAGCAACAACACTTATTAGATGTGCAGAAACACCTATTTGTTGCTGAGGAAATGGCTGTACAAACAGCATCACATTCACAGTGCTCATTTGATTTTGTCAACTAATTTAGATTAAGATGAGGAAGAAAGATGAGAAGTCATAATGGACTTCCACACCATCGTAGTAGATATTGATTATAGCTAGCCATTATCAATTCTGCTCAACCGTGCAAGTAGCCTGGGGCCCAACCTGCCAGTCACATATCCGCCAGAAAAGGTAGCATCCAGTTATCTACTATATTTTAAACCCAAGGGAGGGAAGAGAAACAGAAAACTGTGTCTAAACGGTTTCCAGAACACAGAAGTAATTTATAGAGTGCTACAGACACCCGGCAAGTTGTCTGCACATGTGTGGTGGCTTCAGACGACCATGAGCAAGTACAAGTATAATCAACCGTGAAAACTTGGTAACGATAATTAATATGATCGTAAAGATAAGGATGACTTTAACGTTAAACATTGTAATGAATATCCATATTAGCAGGAACGGGAACAGTAAAACAAAAAAGTCAAATCGAGAAACGTCTTTTCTGATACGCTCAGTGTGATCAGATATCCGGAGATGGTCCATTTATAAATTAGTGACACATTTTGTGTCTGATTAATGATATGAAGTTTTTAAAGCCAAAAATTAATATTTATCTATATAATTCTCGGTGTCTTTGAGCATGATGTTCCTTGTTGCTAACTCAATTATTTTCATGGTACTACATCTGTATCCACAGCATAATTATCCTTAGTTTGTGTTCAAACCACTCTGGCAAGTAGGCTTCTACCCCAAGCGAAACTAATCTAATCATAATATGACACAAATATTTTGAATGATAAGCTTTATGAAAAATACTAATGACACAATTTGTCAATATGACATCACAATAGCCTGGATATCAGGTATAATTATTTTGCAAAGCCTTTCATTCTTTCTAAGTAATCAATCCTTTATGAAACTTAAAAACTATATATTATGTCGACCATCGAATCAGTGGCTCATTTATCATCTCATGTGATGTCACTACGAGTAAAAGTATTTATCAACTTTTCGAAATAAGTATCTCGCAGATGAATTGGCAAATTATTCAAAGATTTGACCACATAATAAGCTTAGCAACAGAGTAATAATATTTTAATGTACTTGCATATCCTATTGGCAAATTATTCATATACATTTTTTACACTTCGTGGGTGAAACGGGTGGATTAAATATTGCAAATACAATTTAATCGATGTTATGATTACAATATCGTAGTGTATTTGATAGCCTCGTATCAGCATACATTAGTTATCAGAAATGATTAAACAAAAGTTAAAAATAGTGTGTAGTCTCAGGGCAAGTCAATGGAAGGAGTAACAAGGCCGGAGTGGTGGAATCTGACGTCCACAAGTTCTAAGTTTTATCGTACTAATACAAATGAGTATCCAATTCAATGTGCTTTTATTGCAAAACAGTATGTAGATGCAACAGCTATTCTAGTATGAAGCAACAGTATGTAAGTAACACAGTACAGTGGTGGTTAAAATAATGTGAACACTACAAAACAGGAGAGAATGATAGAGCAAATATTAAGAAAGGGAGCGAAAGGACAACTCTTCAATTCCCAGGACTTCTTCAAAATCGTACAAATACAAATTAGTATCCAATTCAATGTGCTTTTATTGCAAAACAGTATGTATGCATGCAGCTATGTATGTATGTATGTATGTATGCATGCAACAGTATGTATGTATGCAGCAGCTACTCTAGTATGAAGCAACAGCATATAAGTAACACAGTCCAGTGGTTAAAATAATGTGAACACTACAAAACAGGAGGAGAATGATAGAGCAAATATGAAGAAAGGGAGCGAAAGGACAACTCTTCAATTCCCAGCACTGCTTCAAAATGCCCTCGGCTACGATGTGAGATGATAACTGCTGTTCTGTAAAGTTCACATGATTTGAACTAATAGCACCCGAATGTTTGCTCAAATTCATATCCATATTTGAAGTTTAGATGGAAAAAAAACACGGGAGAACAAGTGAACAGAGAAAATGGGTGATGGTTTTAATTCTTTATGAAAAGCTGTTACTTAGAGGAGACGGAAATTTGACACTGCCTAGTGGCCGAGTGTGTTGGAGTTGGTGATGTATGTTCGGTTGATTTGATGCTTCTCATGTATCATACAGTCAGTTCCATAGCATAATTATATTGCAGTAGCTCCATATCAGTAACTGCCAATACAAGACTGCAGCCTTGATTTATTGATATTAAAAAAGGAATGGAACAACACCAACCAGGCAGGGGGCTAGATAACAAAAAAAATTACACTATACATCCTCAAAATTTTACACCCTACAATTCCAATTTTACACTCTAAAAAGAAATTGTCTAAAAGACTGTAAAATTGCAATTTGGATGTTGAATCACTAAAACTTTGATAGAACGAGTTTTAGTGAAGTTAGAAAGGTGGGGTTTTTGGCATTGGATAGTCAAAAAATTTCCCTACCAAATGAAACTAAACTACACACGCCACACGACATGCAGTGGTGTTGGGACAGATATATACGCCACTGCAACCGTGGAGTACTACATTTTAGTAATATTGTCATAATGGACTCAAGCCAAGGTTCTAAACTTGGCTAACGGACTCTTCCGAAATAGTTGTCAAGTTATATGGCATTGATAGTTTGAATAAATTTATTTGCCGACTTCATAGATATAATATATAATATATATAATGTACATGAATTACATAATATAATAGTCATCTGTATCTGTGTGTTATAAATATCTAAATATAATATAGCGCAGTGACTATTAGTACAGACTGCATAATGAACAAAAATCTATTTTAACAATAAAATAAACAAAAATAAAGTAGATAAGTGGCCAGCCAAAACCAAAATATAATTATTTATTTCACTTTGGCAATGTAATTATACATGTATTCGCGTTACACACAGTAAACTACACCAGGAGATCATGTGTGTATTATAATAATGATGATTCTTAATTAAACATGTCAAAACAAACAACGATAACAATTACATTCATAATGCGGCCACGCAGCACCCATAAAAAACACCAAAATCATTAGAATCTATTTCACGCAGTACATACTATACATTTCTGAAATATAACTAATGAGAAGTTTTTATACTCTATGCCACTATGGTCTACACTCTACATTATACATCCACCAATATACGAACAAATAGTTGGTTCAATAATGTCAAGAATATTCCAAAATAATGATGAAAAGTTGATTACGAGCAATAAGGGCAAACAGGGAATGGGGCACACAGCATTGCATGAACTTAATTATCCGTTTACTTTATTCGACCTTTACATTGGCCTGTAGTCTTGTAGTTGAATATTTACTCCAGCTTCAAGAAACGAGAAAAAGATAACACAAACAATATTACTGGAAAAAAGTGCTTCGCACTTATTTATTACCAGAATAAAAATGGTAATATATATATAAGCAGACACTGCCGGCACCTCTATGCTTCACTTACATTACCATTTAATTTTATATATAATTTTATAATAAATTAGCTTGGGTTTACCGTATTGATGCAAGATGCGTGCTAATTGGCTTAGAACTTCCCAAGTAGACAAATATATGTGAGTATTGCTCGCACAATAAAGCTTCTGGTTCATTTCTAAAATGAGAATAATACTTGGAATGTCTAATAACGAGTTTAAGATGGGTAAAATATGGAAGATGTCCAATTATAACTTTTGGAATGCTCTGCGGGCTTGTGGCAACCAACTACAGTAAAATTTTGAGTAGTACAAGTACAAATAAGTCATTTACTACGATAGCAATGGCAACTCATTTGACATACATTTTTCAATAAAAAGAAGATGAGATAATTCCAAATCCGACTGACTGATAGCAACCACAAAGCCACAGAGCACAAACCATAAAACATAGTTACAATTGGTTGAATTAACGATACATTATATTTTGGGAGTAGCCATTACATGGTGCACGATGAACACAAGTCAAACTAAGAAAGCTGGTAGTAAGATGATACTACTAGTACTCTATAGGGTACTACTAGCCAGTGCTATTAGCTAGTCGAGTCTGTGAGCAAAGAGGTCTGGGCCAGTTCTGATAGAGTAGGAATATTCCCAATCCTAGAGTTGGTGACGCATTGCTCACTTTGCACAACTACATGCTGCTCGGGATCAGTACCATCACAGTTTGCATTTACATCATCAATTCTTTCCGACTTGGTTAGATCATTGTGTGGTGTTTGGACGTCTGTTCCAACTGGCTCCATTCCCGAGTCAATATTAAAATGAGGCAAGTCATGGACTAAAGAGTTGTCAGCATGGTTTGCATCGTAGTATATATCTACATTCTCATTTGAGATGTCCGTACTATTTGGTGCTGGTTGTGCAATAATGTCAAGTTTGGTTTCAACAATTTTACTAGGTAGCGCACATTTTTCCTCAGAAGATATGTCAACTTCAATCTCTGTGGCTGTTGTATCACTTTCTAGACTGCTGTTAGCATTAATTTCGACATCGGTGTTCACAGCCTCGGCCTCTAGACCTGTGTTAGTGTCATTTTCTATTTCAGTGTTCATTGCATTTCCCACTAGATCAGTGTTAGTGTTATTGTCTATTACTACATTCACTGCATCACCTTCTAGATCAATTTTAGTGTCGGTCATTGTGCAAATATTTTCGACAGGCTTCACTCTTGTAAAATCTGAAGATTCTGGCACAAATTGACTAACTAATGCACTATTTGTCGGAGGACTAATCTCCAGTGAACCAATAGGCTGTGCAGAATTTTGAGGAGAATCCTCAGGATTTGGTGGAGAGTTGGACAGAGCTAATTCTTCCAGCGAAGGCACCACGGGTTTCAGCACGTCAGCGCATTCACTAGTCTGTGGAGATAAATTGTCAGTAGCCTCGGTGTCTACATCTGTGGTAATTTCAGAAAGTGCATCTGCTAGAAGGTCTTGTCTAACCTGTATTTCGGTCTTTGCAGTATGCTGCGTTTCCACATTGTCAATTCCTACGTTAACAGCAGCATTAGAAGAGGTATCAGATATTGCCGTAATTTCCCCACTGATCTCGGACTCAGTTGTAAGGTCATTTTTTGTTGCAGGCTGAACCTGAGTACCAATGTCATCTTTGTCATGTGTTTGCTTGCTGCATTCAGTAGTGTTTGCATCGCCCTGAGCCTGGTCATGATTGCCCGCAATACTCATAGCATTGATACCAATAACTGAAACAGTCAATATGGTAGTCGCTGCCGAGCTGACAGCCTCAATGGAGTCACCCCGATAGAGAGTTCTCTTAGGCAAGCCATCAGTGGATGGAGGTGGTATAATTGGTTCTGAAAGTGCTCCAGTAGATATGTTGGGATCACTAATCTCCGCCTCTTCTTTATTTTCTGTCATAGATACAGCACCCAGCGGGTCAAAGTATACACCAGATGCAGCCTCAGCTCCTACAGGCGGTAGAGCAGAGGTAGATAGGGTGGCAACTGCAGCAACCTCAGTAGTGACTGTAGATACTGTGCTAGTAACAGATGACGTCAAGCTAACAGATATCTCAGATGTGGCTGAGTCTTTTGCTCCTAAAATAGATTAACAATATGCCAACATATTACACTAAATTCTTTTGATTTTTTATGAATTTTTAATTTTTTTTTATTATTGTTATTTATTAAATTATATATTCTAATTAGTATTAATTATTTTATTTTGGTACTAAATGTCAAAGACAGAGTACTTGTGGTGTCATATATAAAACATGTATATATGCAGACCTATGAATAAAAAACAGGTAAAAATAAAAAAGCATCTAACATTGATTAAAAGCACGAATAGAGTGTGGAATAAAACTATCAAGCAGTCTTGATCTATTGCATTTAAAACTTCGATACTTCAGAGTTCGTGGTAAAATAGTAAAGCAGTTGTTTAAAAAATGACTAGAATCTTTGGCTATGGTTTTCTGAAACTTTAGCACTCTCTCCTGTACAATAGAGTCCAAGTCTAGATCTAGATCGAATTATAATAGGTAAAAGATCATTAATATTTAATGATGACCGTCACAAAAATATTTTTCCCAATATTTGCTCATTGTCAGGCTTTTCAGAGTGCCGACTAGTTCAACATATGGAATCAATAGAGTGAAATGAAAATAATCATTTACTTGGTAGAAATGGTCCAATTACTTATGGACATAAATTTCCAAAAATCTAAAATGGACATTTTTTGTCAAAAAAATTCACCTTTTGGATAGCCTGATATTTTTTACATAGATCCAAATTTAAAGAATAATAAAATCCATAAATTTATTAAATTAACGGTGTTTTTGTCTAGTAAGACACGGCGAGTGCCATGGACACGATGCTTGGTTCCCGTTAAATTCTTTACATGTACTGTAACTGTAGTATCCAGTAGCCAACGACTCTTCCAAGACGATACAGTCTTCCTCTGAATAGTGATAGTCCTCCACTTGTGGTGAGTTCTCAATAATGGTGTGAAAGCAATGATATATCGACGTTCAACGACCTCCAGCGAACTGTTGCGGAACACGCTTAATATAAAAAACTGTCACCTCGCAATAAAGAGACAACAACTCCTACCTACTGCTTAGTGTATCATCTTGGAAGAGTCGTTGCAGTAGAAAATAAAATGTTGAAAACGGTTAATGTTCTTACAGTTACTATTCAAATTACAAAACAAATATAAATCACAAATACAGTGAGTGACCACTAAAGAGTCAATTCTTGAAATCAAAAGACACTTTATTAGATGCAGCTATGACATAAGGTGTCAAAATTGACTGAGCAAACGCTTCGCAGTGTTTGAAATAACTCAAGCTTTCGTTGCCATGGTAACAATGTAGACCTCGATAACACAACCATGACTATTGAAATGGTCCGTCAGCCGTATCAAATATTCTAGCAGACAATGTAACACTATTTTATCGCAATTCAAAATCTGAATAATCTAGCCACTGGATAGTAGATACTATACCAAATAAAAGACAGTGTTGTCAAAATGATCAGCTAAAGTGCTCGCTGATAGCAGGTATGCTAGCATAGCTTAGCTATAAGGAATAATAGATTACAGCCTAAGCTCACAGATAATCTATGTTATGGTTTTGGAATGAGCTACTAGCGCTGAGTAATCATATTACTAGTTTGCATCGGTGTAGCAAGTGGCCAGAAAGTGGAAACTGTAACAATGGAACTTGTGATAAACGACATAGCATCTGTCAAAGATGAATTAGCACATTGTTATTGTGTGGAATGTCTAAAAAGCGCATTAGGGGTTTTTGCCTTTTCTTTAATTTACAAGGATCATAAAGCGCAAGAATCTGCGATCACCGGGTTTTTGTATGCCCAAAAGTCTAGGCACATTAATGATGGAACTCACACCAAGAAATACCAAACCAAAAATTGTGACAGTAATGCTAGCAGTAAAGAATAAGGGCATCAAAATCTAGGACTAGAAGACATCTAGGACATCTAGAAGACAGTTCTAGGACATCAAAGACTAGAATAGGGTCAAGAACGAACACTGCGTGCAATGATTTTGCGTGTAATGATTTTGCCTGCAAAACAAGCCGGATAGGAGGAGTACTAATTGGAAACCTGGCAAATGCAACTAAAGGCTGCTGGTATCTTATGGATGATGCTATTAGCATCAGAAGAGTCGCGAGTTGCTCTGTCACACGATTCGTACATGTAGACTTGCTGGTAGCGATATTTTAGCCATCACAGACAGCTATCACTAAAGTTGCTCAGCCCTCAACTTGCGTGAGACGCACAAGATGTGGGGTCGTGGGCGCGTCCTGCGACCCATGGATACCCAAATATTTGAAGTGCTGTTGCAAGTGTGCTTCTATTTTTTGAATAACACATACAAAACTGCACTCTTGTGTCGACGAGTCTACAGATCCGTAGTTAGAAATATTTAAGCTAAATAATGCTATAGTTGGCTTTTAGTGTAAGTGTCACATCCGTCCATCA
>JAOQGN010230316.1:0-10570 GCA_027564295.1 Himantozoum antarcticum | reverse complement strand
TGAACCCGGTTCATGAGGACGCCGTCCACCGCGTCGACGCCGTCGAGCTGATAACTCCGTGCTAAAACTCTCTAATGCCAGCACCGAGTCATCACCTGGTAGCTACTGGAGTTCTTACTACATGTACTACTAGTGCCTTGTTATATTCAATAATTCAATACAATTTCAAAGAGCCATTTCCGCATCGTTTATGTTCCCAATGTATGCAAAATTGATATTTACGAGAGTTGTGCAAACTAGTAATTAGTATATTTCATACTGAATTTGCAAGAAATGCTGTTTGCCAATGCAGAGAAATGTCAAGGCCATGACAATATTATGCAGTTGTACAGAATTATCGGAAATTAACTGGCATTGAAAATTCAACACCATACATGCTAAAGCTGTGTTTACAGCGTTACACTGCCCATATTTTTTTAATCGAACTTATAAATTGAACAAAGTAAATAATTAATATACATGTATTAATTTTATATTAAACTATTATCAGGTCTCAGTTGAAATAATGAATTCATAAACCTATTCGTGTACTATGTTGCGAACAAAATGTAGCCAGCCTTCTTTTTGGCCGTATTGGACCATGATTGCTTTGTAGCAAGTATAAAGGAATACTTTCAAAGTCACATATTCAATAACCGAAAGTAGACCAGTCCTACGCCGAATTGGAAAGGGCCTTCTATATCTTGTCACGCTGACCAACCAGCAATGGGGGTCCTGAAATGGGCTACGAGTAGCACTTTTGTTGTTATATACTAGAGATTTCCAATTAAGATTTCATACATGTGGAACACAAATTCATATTTGACAAGGACAAATTATTACTAACAAAAATTACACAAATTTTATAAAACTACATTATTTTATATTATGCATCTTTTTTTTTTAATAATGTTCCCTTATTCCTTCCTCCTCACCTCACGAATAGGAGCTTGACCAACCATGAGCCATTCACCTACCTTTCCCTGTAGAACTTGAGAGAGTGAACGATTTCCGGAATCTTCTGTCTGTAGCTCCAGAGGTTGACGTAGTCATCTGAGCAGGCTGTTATAAGCGCACCCTACATCATACACATAAATTTATAAAGTCCAATCATAGGTAGTACCGTAGTGCCTAATGCAAGCAGTGAAATTACTCTCATAAACACATGCACGGGTGGCAGATCAGCGGACTGATCTGCCACCCATGCTAAAAGCTAACTACCACAAATACATCGTTAGTTATATACTAAATTGGGATATATACTTTTTCCCGGGTCCAAAAGCTTCGTAATGGACAGATTATATATGACAGTTTGGGGATGGGATCCCAAGTACAGACTACAGTTACGGAACTGTGAGACACCACACGGTCTAGCGCGCTGATCCCCCTTCTTTGCCATAAACCCACAAGATGTAACTAGGCTTTTGCCTAGCACAATGGTTTTTTCTCCTCGTTCACAGGTCACATATTGATACCATACAACCAGCTAGTAACATAGAAATCCATGAACAACAATCATGACATTGTTGTTTATTGATGGCCTGAAGGGCAATAATGAATCGTAACAAGATGATAATATTACCTGTTACTTTCTATTACTATTTAGTGATAAATACTAGTTACTTAATTCGAAAGTCTCCATGGGCAGGGAGACAACCGAGAAAAACCAAGAAAAACTGACCACACATCCTGAGTAGTGAATGAAGCAAATTCCTTTTTAGTTCGGATAGTGCGCCCTTCTGATGGCGTTCCGGGAAACCAAAACCCCAAATCCCGGATATAAGCTCCAAGGTTACCAAACTGAAAAGGAACTTTACTCGGAGTGATTATATATTTCACTGCAATGACAATTATTCTGTTGAACTTTCAAGCACCCTGATAGGGAGCAAGTCTGTGGTAACCTACTAGAGTTGTAAGCCTGTCACAATTTAGTAATTAAGAAGTTGGTTTGAAGAGAAAACTACCTCGGTTTTCAGTACGTCAATTTCGATATACACACGATTACTATTACCATAATTTTAGTTTAAAATTATGTAGTCAAGGAGCTGAGCCATTAAACTGTTTTCATTCAGCATAATAGCAAGTGGACAATTTACTTTCATTTTCTCAATATTAACCCATTAGTTGTTGTCCATTAGCTCCATTAGCTCCAGGACTTTTCGGCAAGGTTTGCCCCTGTTTTTGTTCCCATTTCACAGTTTGACTAATAATATAAGATGGGTTTAAACTACCCAAAATCGCTTCGATTGAAAGACCATCAAATTATCTTTAAAATGATACACTGACCATACCTGTAGACGGTTTTGGACCAAAATTGGAAATTTTCAAAATCGGATTAAAATTTAATAAAAGGGACAACTCCTGGGTGGTTTAGGGGCTAATGGGTTAATTTGGCAGATTTCAGTTGCCAGTAATTACCAAAGTATGTAGTTATTGTGGCAGCTCTACTAGAAGTAAAATATCAGGACTATTCAGCCTTACCTCATTAATTAGGAAGGCAACTTGAAGCACTATAACGTCCGACTCATGCTGCATAGTGACATCCACTCCTGGCTTTCCCATACTTTACAATAAAAATGTCAGGAAAATAGCTCACTCAAGGGACATTAGACTATTATAGCACAGTATTAACACAACTTGCAAAAATTTAGGCCTACACATTCCTAATTATTCACAATGATTTTGAATAATGCAATAATTTTGATAATTTATTATCAAACTTTAGGCTTTGACACTTGATTTAATTTTTACTCAGTGCGTTCACTTAGTGACATATTGACATATATTTCCATAAATTGTTTCTTTTCAAATAGTCGAGATACAGTGCCATATCTGGAGTGTATGGACTTCACAACAAGGCATAGGTAGTGTGTAGCTGTCAAAAGGATGATAATATGGTGTAGGTGAACTACACCACATTTGCAATAACCAGAAGTTGCATCACTACCTGTAATAGGCCTATCTGTATATACAAAAGAAATCCAAAAAAAATTAAAAATAATTCATTAGAACCAACCATATATACCTTTTCCATTACACTCCCTTGAGTTTAAAGCTTCAACATTCTAAGCAGTTCACAAATATGACTGTCAGTGTCAGTATTATAAATTAAGACCATGACAGCATTGTGTGCAACGCTGCTTTGGTCTATTTTGATCTTTTTTTACATTTTATTTTGATTTTATCATTTTGAAAATAGGTGTAATAGACCTAATATCCTTTACAAAGAGCCCCTTCCGCTCACTGAACTGGCTGCGCTGGGCAGGATAAGCAGGTTAAGGATACAGTCTGACAACTCCATGTTTAGTGCCCACAGCCAACAGCTTCTGAATAGGGTCCCAGGCCATACATGTTGGGTGGTATGGAAATCCATGCCTCGTCAACTACAAGCAAACAAAATAAGTACAATACAAGTATACGGATTCTTAGGTCTGACGCCATTTCAATAAATGCGCCAATTAACATTAAAGCTGAATCAAATCTCAGTTGGTGAATTTGCAGTCAATTCAATTTCAAAAAATGTTTGATTTATAGATTGGCTATCGGAGTTTTCAGTGTTCCTGGCAGTAACAGTTACCCACAAACTGAATGTTGTGATGATGCCCTTTCTGGTAACTACAAGAGTTGTCTACTCTTCAAAGCTATGTTGGAAAATTCAACTTTGATGTCAATAAAACTGAAAATTAGTATACTATTCATTTGTGGATTACAATTATCACGAGATTGCTTGAATTTTAGCAATTTGAAGATTGAAATGTATCAATTATATGGTACATTAAAATGTAACAAAATTCCTTTTCTAAGCTGGGCCTTCATATTAAGTTGCAAAATAGAAGAACTTCTAAAACTAAAAATAGCAGCCATGAGGCTTGTCAAATCTACTGATGAAACAGTAGCGAGTCCTTTGAAATACGTTGCGCTAATACTATTACCAAATAATTATAATGGTACCGCATATTGTGCCAATAACCAAACGCAAGACTAAAAATTGCAACCGTTTACCCTCTGCAACCCTTACACGTTGGAATGAAGAAAGTAAATTTCCTCAAACCACAGACCCCAAACCCTATCCTCAATAAAACATTATTATACACATATGGAGTTATTTCCCTCCCGAGAAAAAGGTAATCTTCCCTATTACTGATGACAACGCAACGTGCAGCCTGCTGACCGTGCTGACCGTGCTGACCGTGCTGACCGTGCTGACCGTGCTGACCGTGCTGACCTTACTTACCTTACTTGCCTTGATGGGCATACGTAGACTACTCGGCTGACGCTGGGCAAAATCAGATGACAAGGCCATAGAGGGTGACTTTGTCATAGGACATCAAAGTGCATAACCATATAGCAGTAGCTTGTGACGTAAGAGTATTGATTAATGAGTCAACTAAATGCACATAGCCCATTGAGAAGCCCATTAGAATCTAATATGTATAAGTTGCAATACCTAATCACTGAATCAAAAATTATATCGAGTTATTTATACCATTATATCAAAATATTATATTGAGTACTACTCCTGAATAACATGCAGCTTGCAAGCATAATTTTCAAAGAAAAGGATTTAAAAATTAGTTCCCCTATTTCGCAGTTAATTGTAATAAAGTTAGTAATACATTCAATGTTCACTTGCTCAATCATAACATGGTACATAAGATGGTGCAATTGCGTAATGGTCCAGAGGGAGCACATTATTGTGAAGCAAACCATTTAGAATCACTGAATATTTTAACTTTTCCTTGCTGCAAAGCCAAGGAGCTCGTTATTTGTAAAGTCTAAATTGTGGATCAATTATTTCTAGGCAATGCATACCCAATGGACCATCTAGTGTTCTCTTGATTAACTTACTGCTAGGATTGATACGACTAGCATCTGGCAGTAAGTTATTGGTGGTCCTAAACAGCACCGAATGCATATTGCAGCTAGAACTTCAAAATTGTAATGGCACCACTTCGTTTTATGAGTGCACGGTGTGTGTGTTATTTTAGTAGTTTTCACATAATACTAGTGCGATAGTAAAAATCGTACCAGTATTATGTTTATGCCCACAGGTTCACCAATAATTATGTTTTCAAAGTCTAAGCTGGTTCTGAAGACGTATGGTCAGGAGTTGGTAAAGATTTAGAAACATATGGTGACTAGTTCAAGCATAAAGAATCAAGAGAACGTACTTGGGAGGAGTTAGAAGTGATTACTGAATCACCAACACAACAGAAACTGAGACTACTCCCATTAGCTACTACAAAGTAGGATAATGGCTGCCACAGAAAAACCAAAATCCACAACACCTGACTGCAAGGCAACACAGTTGTACTACGTTATTTAGATCAGGTCATTCAATACAAATCCAGAAACACGAAGTGACAGTGTAGCAATGGTGATCAGGAATACCAGTAGAATATTTTCCGAAAATCGTGCAACCAACTGACTTTTGTTTGACTTGTCCCGCTATGCTGAAAATAATTTCTGTCTAATTAGATAAAGGAGAAATTCCCAATTCCCGGTCTGAATTCTGAAAGAAATTTCCAAAGTTTCTGTGTCGAACCTAATAAAAATGTTTCTCCATTGTAAAGTCTCAATCATGACGGCTGATAAACATTACAGGCTGGTACAGATTGCTGGTTGCAAAGCGCATCACACACCAAACTACATTCTCTTGTACCAGAATCATTCTGGTGATACGAATACTGACGTCTAGCGAACAACAATTCACTGAACTTGAGTCTGTCGCCACTTACTTACAAATATTTTTGAAAAATACCAAGAACTGCTTTCGCACAAGCCTTCAATATCTACTCTTTTTTAGTTTACACTGTGTGGAGGTTTATTTTTAAAGCTTTATTAATTTGTATCAGGACATGAGGCTGTATTAGGACGTGAGATTAGGACATGAATATTCTAGCCATTTTATATGGTTTTTATACATCTTAGATACAAATTTAAAAGTTTTTTCAGTCTTGGAGTTATGCTCACCTTACCCTGCTCTATAGCGATATGATGCGTAATGCTGTCTTGAACGACTTTTTCAGATCAGCACGCAACAAGTTATATCGTGATATAAAGGAGCAATCTATAAATGTCTTGTGTTTACCCATTTATACTGTGATTTTTTCAAAATAATCTTATACATATATAATGCACTATTGTAGAACCATAATTGCATGTCTATTTTGCCGGATTTTGATATAATATTTTCAATTTTGTGCGAATTTATAACTTTTAGCAAAATATTACACAAATACTGAAATTGCTCTTTATCAGTATTGATTAGTGCTATTTCTCAGAGCCTATGGTAACAGCGTTAGTGATAAAGAGGGTGCCATGATTCCTTCCCATTATCGAAGCACTTAGTGGCGGTTTCTACATCCGATTCTCGTGCAGAAATAGTTCTGAAATATAACTGGCATTTTTGGAGAATATTTATGACGGCAGATTTTATCGTTATAGCAATGTTTTTTTATTTTGTGATTCAACCAATCATAAATATGATATCAATTATAAGCAACAGTAAGTACGATATTATATTCATGAAATATTAACGTACAATACGTACAAGTATTTAATTTGATGCAGGCACGTTTTGGTTTCTTATTTTCCTAAAGTGAGGTACAAATGCTAACCAATATTTAGTGGATTTTGGAGTTGTGCCCATCGCCATAATGAGACAACTCCACAAAAGCGCAAAAGTACAAATTTCATGTCCTAACCTCTTTGAATCACACAAAGTATATTTTTATTAGGAAAGTAGAGTTGGAAAGTCATCCCGCATTTATTTGGATCTTCTGGTGGTAGTATAAGTTTACTAGGAGATCCAACTTTAAAGAAAAGGTGATTCCACTCATTTTAATGAAAAATTTAATTTCTAGTTTTTAGAGATTTTAGTTATAGGTGGATCAATTTTAAAACAGCAATAAATTTGAAACAGAAATTACAAGCAACCTATAAAGTATTATTGCCATTTGTATAGCGCACTGTCTATTCGGTTACAAGCAAGCATATGAGATGCTATAGATACAACATGTAAATGCCTATATTCATACATAACAGTCCCAGACAGAATATCAGATATACAGACAGATGCAAACCAATGTGGGAAATGGGACTTTTTTTCCTTTTTTTTTCCCATTTTTTGATCCATACTACACAACTGTGCAGGGTCACTGAGACTAGTGACTGAAAAACTGGTAGGCCTAATTATTTATTTGTGTGCCTAATCATTAATCATTAATCTCTAAAGAATACAACATGCATTATCATATCATAACAATATAGCCTACTCACTTTGTTTGTCATTGGGCCTACTAACTGAATTACTGAACCTTAATCTTAACCTAGAGCTTTGAGATCCAACATCAACCTCAAATTCCAAACCGCTATGTAGGTCCTGGCAGTTTGGAATTGAATGTTAAAAACAAACCTTTTGCGTTTTTATTCTTAGAATGATCAGTATGTGGGCGTGGCTAATCCAAAATAGGAATGGGAAATATATCTAAAACTTATTAATCAGTTCTCCTACAATCAATTAATAATGGGGATAACAAGTCATATGGAAACCTGCTATTGCTCCCAAATTTCAAATATTTAATTGAAAACAGTAACACTCTTATCTGGGTGCTTCGCGGCAGTGTCTAGCACAGTGGCGAGGCGAAGTGCATCCACTACGCCAGCTCGGCAATCTAAAAAGGAAGCTTCGCCAGTGCACTTCAACACTCACTATTATACCACTGTACTAAAAAAAAACAGAGTTATTCAACTCCAATAATTGTGAAAGCCGAGAAATCACACAAAAGTGGGAGAAAAGCACAGCACAAAAGCACAGCGCCTGTGCCGCAAAGGGCCCGGTTTCAGTCCCAGTTACGAGTGTTATTGTTTTATAGTGTTTTCTACTGTTACTGTAGCAAATTGTAAAATTCAAGATCTTTAGCAGTTCTCGTTGAGCAGTTTTAATGTACCTTAATTATTATGATTTTAAAAGTTAAAATTAAGTGTTTTATTTCTGACACTATAATGGAGTTTGCAGCTGGTTATATAGGCCTATGCTAACTGTGATTTGTGAACCTAAGCTTTATGTGAGCTCCGCCCACATTTTAGGCTATTTTGCCATATTTTGCAACGCCCAAAACTACCAGAGATTTTTCAAATATTTTTCAACTATGAGTTGTTCATACTATCAGAAGAACACACAAAAATCCATGGCGGTGTTGCATTCCATTCATGAAAGCTCAAAAACTCATATAAGATTGTATTGAGCTCAACCGAGTTTAACACCAGAAGTGAATGAAGTGAATTAGCCAATCAAAATGAATTTATGCCAAAGCATGATTTAGTGTAGCCATTTCTGGTGTCAAGTACCTGAATGTCCAATGCAATGCTATATCATTTTGAAGAGTTTAACCACCGATATCTTACAACTGGAATACAGTACCGCTATGATATTTTGTATTTGCCGTTCTGATGGTATGGGCAATCCATAGTTGCAAACCGTTTTGAAACGTCTCTAGTAGTTTTGGAGTTACAAAATATCCTAAAATGTGGGCGGATATCACATAAGTCTTATTGTATTTCACAATTTTGTCGCATCAAGAAAGAAATTGATGAAAACTTTGACATACTTATGCATCAAGCAGGGATCGGACTGCATTTTGCCAGTCATTGGGCAAAGGCTGGCTACCATTTTCAATTTCCTTCTTATGTTTCTGTTTGTTATATGGCGCAAAATTTAGTGGATGGTTTCAGCCATTCAGCACCCACCCATGCAATTGTGTTACACACTTTTGCGTTCCTTTTGCTTTTACTAACGGATGCTATTGGTGCTGGACCACTCCTTTCCAATCTATGGGGAAGAGAGTTGATATATGTGTGATTTAAATGTGCAGTAAATTTTAACATTAGGCCTACTCATGTTACCAGGTCCAATATAATATGCATATTAAGGCCACATAATATTAACTTCGTTAATTATTGCTGATCAGTCAACTAATTATTGCTGACTTCATTGATATTCTCGTTCTCGAGCAATTACTTCATACTACTGTTAAGCGCTAACTACAAGTAAAAGTACGATGCATGAGGTAGGCCTATGTAACTGTTTATTGATAGATTCAGAATCAAACTGGTACCCTCGGTCTCACTAGTTAATACTAATCACTACAGAAGTGAAATTGTACACTTACTAGTAGCTAGTACTAGACTAGGCCTACTAGTATTACCAAACACTACTCAACTTTTTACTTTCAGGTTTTAATAGAATAAATACTAGTAAAGCAACCTATAAAGTATTGGTACCCTAAAAGCCAACTCAAGATTACTCACTGGGCCTGTCGACAAAGCTGAATCTCTAAATAATCAATTTAGATCTGTGTTTAGTGCTCCCTCATCAAGCACAAAAAACGAAAATGAGAAAAAACATAACGTTGATGCCCGTGATACAAGTTGTTGAGAGTGGGGTGCTGGCCCAACTAAAGAGACTAAACCCTTATAAAGCTACAGGACCGGACGGACTGAGTCCACGACTCCTGAAAGAAACATCAGCAACGATTACTGCACCACTCACCTACCTATTCCAGAGGTCCCTTAATTCATCTGTGGTCCCCAAGGACTGGAAACATGCCAGAGTCTCTCCTGTTTTCAAGAAAGGAGATAGGTATGAACCATCAAATTATCGCCCTATAAGCTTAACTTGTGTCACCAGCAAAATCCTGGAACTTATTGTGACCAGTCACATGATGGATTACCTAGAAACAAACAACCTGCTAAGCCATAGACAACATGGCTTCCGGAAAGGTAGAAGCTGCGAAAGTCAACTGATCGAACTTACATCTCAGATATCAGACCTTCTTGACAAGGGGAAAGAGATTGATGCATGCGTCCTTGATTTCAGCAAAGCCTTTGACAAGGTCAATCATTCAAAGCTGATTCAGAAAGTTAACAACCTCGGTGTAAATACCCAAATTACCAACTGGGTTGAAAACTTTCTGACCGGGAGATCCCAGGAAGTTGTGGTAGATGGTCACTCATCATCATCCTGCGAAGTCACCTCAGGAGTGCCGCAGGGTTCAGTGATTGGCCCAGCCCTCTTCCTGATTTATATTAATGATATAACCGACTCCTTAAGCTCAGAAGTGAGACTTTTCGCTGACGACACGGTGATATATAATACAACAGAAAACAAAGTACAACTTCAGGAAGACTTAGACACTTTAGAGAAATGGGAAACCCGTTGGGATATGTCTTTCAACCCTACAAAGTGCGAACACATAACATTCAGCAGAAAACGCACCAAGGCCAGCACAAACATTTACACACTCCATGACATCACCATTCCTAAGGTTGACAACATCAAATACCTGGGGGTGAAGCTTGAAAATACCCTTAAGTGGAACTCGAACACTGCCTACATTGCCGGTAAAGCATCCAGTAGGCTTGGCTTCATCAGAAGATCAATCCCGTCACTCCTACCACAACTCCGAGATAAAGCCTATAAGCAGCTGGTAAGACCAGTACTGGAGTACGCCTGCACTGTGTGGGACTCCAGCCTCACTAGTGCGCTGCAAAACCTACTGGAATCCATCCAAAGAAGAGCCGCTCGTAC
>JAOQGN010230205.1:0-10571 GCA_027564295.1 Himantozoum antarcticum | reverse complement strand
CTGCTCAATGTGTTGAGTTGTAACTTTCACAACTTGGGTAAAAAGTCCCTGTGCATTCAATGCTTCTATTTAAAAAAATGGTGGCATGGCTCCTTTAACTTATCAACATACAAACAATAAAAGATATATCAGATGAACGTAACTAGGGATGCCACAACTCTCAATATAAAACCATTCAATACACAATACAATAGGCAACACAAGTGAAAGTGTTGTCCTATCACCATTGTCAACTAGTAATTACACGTATGTTCTAACAATATTTCCCAGAATTTCTACATTTTTCATGAAGATTTATGTTTTTCTTAGTTTTGAGAGAATTTGATTTGACATAATTATAATGTCACAAATTTATCGTCATACATCACAATATCAATTTTTAAAGTGGTATCAAATTGCCAAATTGCGACTTGTCCATTATCGGATAGACAACTGCATACTGTGGCACATTGTAACCAACAGTGCTGGGTTAAATATTGTTTAATAACGTACCATTACCGCTATTGACATTTGAAGGAAGTGTCATCGAACCAGAATTTCAATTATTTGTGCAGGATTTCCTTGAAATTCTGAAAAACTTTTAATCAAGTTGGAACCCATTCTTAAAATTTAATATTATGACTTAAAGAACAGAGAAAATCGCAGATTACTTACAATATCAAAGAGACTATTAATTGAGAATTATACATATTTTGTCGATATTAACATTCAGTCTATTTCAGTACAGAGTTGCGTTATCTTTGTAGCCTTGTTGTAGCTATGTAATATTATATGAACTCAACTATGAAATATGTAACACAGCAGATGGAAATGCTCAACATGCGAAACTAACTCTTGTTTTCTAACATTTACACTAACAACTATGATTGGGCTAACAACGTGTGCCTGCGCCTTCTCATGGCTTACCTTGGTTTTTCTATCCGCATAGGGATTTTCTATTACACTCATTAGCATTACCACATCCCAATGAGCATCAGCCAAGAAGCGGTCTGACTTGAGATCAGATATCATGAGCTTTTGCGTTTCCTCAAGGGCTTTTACAGCCGCTGTCATTGCCATCTTCTTTGCCACTGAGATCTTTTCTAAACCTAAAATATAATACAGGATAAATTAAATTAGTAAATATTACAACTACACAAATTAAGAATGGAATTTATTATCGTAACAAAGGCTCAGCATAAAATTAGTATGTGTACACAAACTCACAGTGATGGTGGCTTACTATTATTAGTGTATATTTCTGTGGTTGAGCATTTTCATTAGCCAGAACACTAAACCAATTATTTGGAAAATGGAAATTGTCATTTCGTTCATTTTCATGATGTTTTTCCCTATACGGTACAAGTATATATTTTATATTATATTTATGATGACATAAATAAGTAAAGCAAAACAAACTAGTGTAGAATTCTGTCACCGGTGTACACTCATACCGACAAACACAAAACTAAATTTATGTAATATATCTCTTTTCAAAATTTCGTTGCTGTTGTTGTTGAAATAGCATAAAATGATTGTACTCCGAGCAGATGGTAATAAGTGCCATTTTAAATATTTTAATCGACTCTCACATTTATTTATGGCATTCCTCATATCGCAATCATATCAATACAGAATCATGAACTTCTACCCACCACTACCTGCGTTAATGAGTGCTACTTGAGTACATATACATGTATGCAATTCATCCATGTACTAAATATTCTACTCTTCCTTGTTTGATTTTACTTTTATCATAATTTTATAACAACGTTTATAATATACTACTAATACTTAATATTAAAAGTTAAAGTCTATCCAGATCTTAAGACCTATACGGGCAGAGCTTATCCCGATTTCTGAGATTAAGCAACTGAGAGTACAAGACTCTCCCTGGACAGGATATCAGTCTGAGGCAGGGTAACTCTCCAGCTAATGCCAATACTCAATTGCAGCTGAGTCGATTGGAACAAAGTGAAAATTAAATCCTTGCTCAAGGGATCTCAGGCAGGGAATCAAACCCTTGTCCTTGCGGCCAGGAGTCAATTCCTTTAACCGCTAGGCAAAAGGAATTGATTGACCTAAGCTAACCTGCGTGCTTCACTACGCATAATTAATATTGCTAATATTTAATGGAACTTTTGGCTAGTAGTACATGATAGATAGCAACAATATAGAGCTTAAAAACTTGACTTACTCCTTGGCATCCAGTGGTAAAAAATTTCCTTGGATATGTTTAGCTGAAGGTATCTCGTCCAGTCCAATTTCAAGCAAGAATTAAATTAACATATCCCAATGCTTTCCAATATAATTCCATTGGAGCGCAGGCTAGCTACAGCAGCAAGCTTACATAATATGTTGGCAACGCTGCAGCGAGCCATAGAAAATGATAGAAAAAATTCGCTGGTAAAGCCCCAATTAGCATTCAACACAGATTTGCAAAAAACGAAATACAAGTTTAGAAGTATTGTAGAAGATGTGCTTGTTCAGTTCACCCATGACATTTGGTTGGGATTTCAGATTGTTAAAAACCATTTAACACCATCTGGCATGCCAAACAATGCTACGCATGAAAACACCCATCTCAAACCACCCAAAGCCAAAATCATCCGCTCTGCCGTCATGCCAAAGTCATGCCGATCTGCATGACTTTAAAATACATGTAGTATATAAAATATTAAAAGCCTCATAATATACATGTAGATAGAGCCGGTCTTTCACAAGCATCTTGTATTTTGGAGTCCCCCCCCCCCCCCAAACAGGGGGGCAACACTAAAATCAGGCCACCCCAATCAGGGGGCAACTCCAAAATAAAAACTCAACAAAAACAAAAAACAAAGCTTGTCAAAGACAAAAACAGCAATTTGACAAGTTTTTGTCAAAGACAAAAAACAGCAATAGCTGTCAAAGACAGCTAATGGAGATACTGTAGTTTACAAGAAAAGCCAAAGATAACTTTGACACAACACTTGTACAACGTTCTTTTTGCATTGAAAATATCTTGAATATTTGCAGATTTAAAATCAGAAGTTCACAAGTGGCCTGGTGCCATTTGCTTTTGACAAAAGCATAACTTACCTAATACTCCAAGTAGTGCTCGCATTGTACATCCATTGATCACCAGAGTGAGTACTACAATACCTGCAGTATACATTAGGAACTGCAAAGCCCAAAAATAGAAAGTGCTATAGATAATAATTATAGAAAGTACAAACAACACACAGACTGGACCACATACAGTTAACCATACAGACATGCGGCAAAGTCAAGACATTGACGGCGTGCCCTTTTCATCGCCCTCTAATCGGCATCAGGCAATACCTGTTGATAATCAGCCTCATGATTTATGAGACTAGCAAAACCAGTTTAACAAATTGTGATAAATGTTACAAGATTTGTTGTAATGCTGGATGTAACGATTTTGCAAGAGTAATGAATATCGGGTTGGATCAAGTTGCGCGATGTGCACTCTTCATACAGATCCCTATGTCAGTGGTGAAGACTTAATCCTTGTATATATTCCTATTTATACCTTTTTTGCTATATAGTGTAATGACTAACGACTACTACATGATAAGATGATCAACAAAGTAGCGTCATGGTCTGGACAGACTTTTCCAGAAGTATGCAGGCCTAATTGTAATTGTATTGTCAATTATAAGATGAGTTAGTACTAACCTTGTTACCAACTGTGTGTGGGTTTATGGAGTCATCTTCTGCCACTAGTAATGCCAATGCCAATGACACAGCGCCCCTCAATGCACCCCACCACATTACAATACCCTTAGACCAGTCAAATCCATATCCCAGGCGTCTCAACAATGGTGCAAGTATTAGCAGCGAAATACCTCTATAACACTCAATATATTATTATACATGTAAATAATATGCCATATTGATAATTCAAACGGGAAACGGGATAATCAAATATGTATATTATTAATAGATTTCTGAGACAGATCAGCAGTGACTAGCGTATTTATGAACGGAATCCACCTTCAAATAATCACATTAATGTTATACTTTCAATGTGTAATTCCAACCTTCACCTAATGCGACAGTTGAGATTTGTTTCAATGATCGTAAACGGATTGAATTTCTTTTAATATGCTGACAGCTGACACCTATTCATCTAAAGTCAGAGAGCATACAGAGAATAGACTATAAGATAATTGTGCACCTGGTATGCTATACAACGTGAGACCAGGACCAAAGGCTATACAACGTGAGACCAGGACCAAATAAAACCTCTCAATTTGCTCAGGTTTATTTCTACTTTGGGTAGAACATAATATTATAGCTCACACTCCACCACACACCCAATAGAACATGCTCTAGATTAAGCACAACATAGAGACAACATACTTGTGTGGCACCACATGTCAGTACTACTTCATAACCAAATTTACAACAGTTGTATCAATTCGGTGCTACTCGGGGTTGACCCGGGAAGGTCTCTAACCACCCGGTGGAGGTCGGCACTTGAGCGTCAACTCTGCTCCCACCTGGTATGGGTGGGACATGTGTTTTCCTATATAAAGCTGCAGTTCACTAAATAGCACAGCAGAACTAGCTGACTCGGAGCATTGATTTTTTTGCTATTTTGAGTTCGTTCACTTCTTTATCATTTGACTAATAAAGGCTAACTTGATACTATTACCGTATTCTTGCGGCTCTGGGATGCGAGTCTTATAAGTGAGAGTGGATTATATTATTCAAAAAGGATCCCAGTTTATAAGGGACAATGGTTGTATATTCACTTACAAGATGCACTTTAATTACAAGGCATAATATGTGTCTTCTACTGTCTCTCACTTTGAGGGCACGCCCTCTTACATATATTTGAAATCCATAAATAATACCAACACCAACAGAAAAGACATTTGTCTTCGGCTGCTCTTATCCCTTTTCATCAGATAACATGTTAAATGACCTCCGTTTGTTCTCAATGTCATGAACGTACACTCCACTTTTGGGCAAAAGAGGTCTATGTCATCTAGTCCGAAATGCTCTCACGTTCCCATCCACAACACAGAGTTATCTTCCATCCCTATCTCTCTCATTTTACCTTCGAGGGGAATATAACTCTATTACATCATTTAAATTTTGCCTGTTGTTGAATGTGACCTTCAACTGATAAGGTGCAACCATATATTGATTTATAAAACTCTGATTATATAAGGCACACTATTAAATAAAAGAAAAGGTCTGACTTTTTTTACTCATGTCGTAATGATGAAGTGAACCTCGTGATATAGGGCACACTCACCTATAAGGCACACGCCCCAGTGCCGCGAGAATACGGTATTCAACTCTACAACGCACTTCTCTATTGTTTGTGCACTAGCAATCCTTTTGCATGTCTTGTGTGACGGGTTGAGTGGCTGGGAGCAGGCTCTCTGAAAAGTGCATTGCCAGGAAAATATATACAAACCATTCTTTCTGTACAGCTGGCCTACGCTGCTAGTAAATATATACAAACCATTCTTTCTGTACAGCTGGCCTACGCTGCTACTAAATGTTTAAGCTCGCTAAGACAAATTTGACAAATAAGTGTAAATTTTAGCCTAACACTGACTTCATAGCTAATGAAATTATAACATAACATCGTGCTAGCCAAGTATATTATTTTAAGCCAATAGCAAAGCTATTCGGGTGGCAGCCAAGCGGGTGGTAGCAAAGCTATTTGGGTGGTAGCCAAGCGGGTGGTAGCAAAGCTATTCGGGTGGTAGCCAATGTACATTGTATGATAATATTATTAGTTCAGTAGGTAAGGAGAAAAAAATTCCTACAGAACTAAAATCTACAGGTGAGAGTCGAACCTACGTCTTTGCAGGTCATTGCTGTATCACCTTACCGCCAGTCTAAACACTGCCAAGCAAACTGTCTGCGTGCAAGATAACCTAGTTTTTCAGACCAGATGTTAATGAATCAATGCCGTAGGCCGAATGTCTTACATGTACCAGATAGCCATTAGCCTTTTGAATAATTTACAAACAGTTACATAATTAGAAAATCATGCCCTAGCATCAACCTAGCTACAGTTTTCAACCCAAGGATTTCTGTTGTATCATACCGTTATCTTTCCCCTAGTGTTATACCGGAAAAGCTATGTTCCTACCAGGGATGATAACTGGACTGGGAACTCTAGCTAGCATCAGCATTACACATTACATAATATGTCTAATTTGTATAATTGTGTTATATTATTTCACCATGTGCTATCTTGTATACCTAAAAACAAAAAGCACTGAACCTATGAAATAATACATATTTGACTCACCGGATTACTGTAATTCCAAGATAGAGAACAAATATATAAAACCAATCCATGGTAGTGTAAGATTGGTTCTCACTGACTTCTCGTATTCCTTGCTTTGTTATAACAATTCCCACCAGTATGAATATCAGAGTATTACTTACAAATGCCAACAAACTCCATTGACTGAAACATACAGGTAAGAAAATACAGTATTATGTGAGTGTAAAAGATTGCAACAGTCCACCGTTTACATATACAGTGTATTTCCAAACTTCATTTTTGCAATTAACTCAAAGATTACAGTAATATTAGTTCAATATATAAAGTTAATTTAATGATTTGAGTAAAAGCTGATTATAGGTAACAGCCACGTAAGGCAACAATATTGTTACTAACTTGCATGTTCTTTCTACTAAAAACGTCATGAAGTATGAACCATTGTGAAAGCTGCTTTTCCATGACATGCATGCAAAGTTGCTTTTCCATGACATGCATGTAAAGTTGCTTTTCCATGACATGCATGCAAAGTTGCTTTTCCATGACATGCATGTAAAGTTGCTTTTCCACGGCATGCATGCAAAGCTGCATTCCCATTGCATGCATGCAAAGCTAGTTTACGATGGTATTATGCCAATAACAAACCTGTGGAGGAACCTCTCTACCTCAGGGCTAATGCTGGTCTTCTCACTGCTCAATACAGCTCCTAATACAACTACAGCCAACACCCCAGACACACCAAATACTGCTTCAGCTACAATCAATACACTCAGAAACAACTTATCTTGTCTTGTATTATGGCAATCAATTTTAATCACTGCTATTGCAAGCACAGTTGATGTAGGATGTCAAGTTAACAACCATTAACCATATAGAGTGGACAGCTAATACTCGAAGGTAATATACTTCGTACTTAGCTGTGTCCGTCCGGGCACACGACCACTCGCCACATGTTGTTGTTTGTTGCCAATATTGAACATTAAGGTGAATCTATACAAGTCAATTTACAGCACAAAGTATTCAAAAATGTTTTATCAAAGAAATCTTACATAAAATAGAAATATTAGTAACAGCATAGGCGACCAGATATATTAATCATACTCAAAGCATACATCACAAAGTTTATCACATATTGTGCATCATATAGAAAATAGCAGAAATGAAATGTATTGAGGTAAAGCACAAAATATATAATTACCGATAAAGTAGGTGATGTACGGGAAAGCAATAGTTATTAGAGTTTCATTCACAGCATCATTGAATATCTTTGCCAACCATGCAGAGCAAATTTTTCCCATAACATAGCCAAAGAGTGTACCACCAAATAGTACTTTTAAAAAGAACAGAGCTATAACAGCACCCGTATCTACAACGACAAAATAAGTATACACTATTATCCAATATTGGTATTCCATTACACAAAACACAAAGTAAGTATACACAAATCAAGGATGAAATACGATGTCATCGCACATTTTGGTTTATAAACAATGAAACAGTTGCCAGAATGTAAAGAGGCATTTGCGAATACATGTATAAGTTTAGACCTCATTTTCAAGAGACAAGAGAGCTCAATTATAGATGGAGTGGGACATTCCAATAACCAACTTATTACAAGCAGATGAAAGCTATTGTATTACCACCTAAAAACAATACAAACAAACAACTAGAGCAACCATCCCCACAGTTACTCAAAATTCAAATTTTATTGGAGTTTAAGAAGTGCAGACACATACATGTATATAATATAGAACATGTATTAAAGAATAGGTATCACCCAAAGGTGTCACCCAAAGGTATCAATTATTATGGTAAAAAGTTATACACAGAAAAACTAAAGAGCCTTAGGAAAATTATCAATAGCAGCGATTCAGCTAGACTAGGCAGAGTAAACACAGAAACGTACAAACATCATAATTGCAACTAAATACAGTCCTGCGAGTAAATAGTACCAAACATAGTATCTAAGTCTATCATTCCAATGAAGCTAAAAATATATATTATAGTACTACTAAATAAGAGTGGGATTCACTAGCCTATACGGGTACCAGAAAGTCCTTCAGAGAAACGTACTGTCTGTATTGTCGTATTCTTCTCTAGCCATTTTCAGAAATACTGTAAAGAAGACCAAAGCTGCTCCATCATTCAGCAGTGATTCTCCCTCTAGTAAGATTGCTAATTTCTTGTCTGTACCTATAGACAAACAGGGCCAGATAGTAAGTCACTTCTACTGCAAATAAAATGCCTGTGTTGCAATGGGGAGGCAACCATTTTCCAAGTCATTAGTGGACGAAGAACCAATCATACATCCTTCATGCAATAGCATCATACATCTACATGAAGCGTACATGCATCTAACACAAAAACTGAATATACTTACCCTTTACATGTACCATAGTCTCAGGGGCGTATATTATGTGAAATTCAACCCCCTAACATTTACAAGTTTGCCCCGCGCAGCCGAAATTTTTTTGTTAGAGGCTTGGTAAAAATGTTAAGGGGTTGAAATTTTTTTAGGTTGAAAAAAATTTGTTAGGGGGTTGAAAAGATCTGTAAGGGGGTTGACTTTTGATGTTTTTTTAATGGCTTTGATGTGTTTTAATGAAAATTAGACCGAAAAAAAGTTAAAAAATAAAAAAAGATTTCTTTTTTAGCCTCGGATTCTACACCCGAACGTTCGGGTGTTCGGAGGTGTAATATACGCCCCTGCATAGTACGTAATTCAGGGTTTGACAATTTAAGGTTATTGCATTATTGCTAACCTGTTGAGTTTCTATTAGTTCTAAGGTTAGCTACGTGAACACTGAAATGAATAAAACAAAACCAATTTAATTAGGCAATCGCATTCAAAGTTATCAACTCTTTTCACATAAAAACTCAAAACTGTGATATAATTTGAATAGTATACGGTATTTAATATTGGGTAGTGATTTAATCTGGGAAGTACAAGTTCTAAAATAATGGTTGGATCGGTTTATCAGACGTAGGATGATGATGGGAGTATATTTCTAAAAAAGAAGGAATAAAGTGTGAAAAAAACATGTGGAACACTCGACAGGTTACCTCAATTCTAAGTAAATGGTTGTTTAAAATTTGAAAAAAATCTTTGCATTATAGTAGTAAATCTACTGATTACACAATTTGTGAAGAGAGTCCAGCTTACCAGTCAACAACAGACCTGCAATGTGTGTTATACACACGTTGTACACATTAGTAACGTACCTAATTCTTTGAGTGTGGCCACAACAGCAAGAGGGTCAGTAGCACTGATGGTGGTACCAAAAGCCATGGATATAGCCCATGACCAGTCGTGTGGAAATACATACTTTACCAAAATACCACTAAGAAAGGCATTGATCACTAGAAAACAAAGCAACATACACAACTGATAATAATATGAGATCTTGTGGTGACAATCTTTAGTTTTCCAAATATATAAATTGGAAAAATTAAGTTAAAAATTCGGAAAGTTAACAGTTTACATTCGTTTAAAATGGTTCATTACGGTACCAAAATACAGCACTGGCCTTTCTTAGACTGAGTGGGTTGGTTTGGCAAGTTATGATTGATATTAGACAGTTATGATGCATGTGAGTTTTCCTTGGTTAGCTCTGCTATTGCTATCTGCTATCTGCTATCTGCTATCTGCTATTGCTATTGCTATTACCATTTAAAACAATAATTATGATTGGCCAGCAAGAAAAAAATTACATAAAATGTTAATGTCTAGGTTTCTATTTATTCATGATATCTGAATTTGAATTAAAGTGGAAACTCCTTATGTATGGGCCAGGTTTTGAGTCAAACATTGAGTGCCCTTGGCTCCAACCGATGCATGAGTGTACATGTAAACCTATTCAAAGATGGGAACAGTGGAAATATGAGATCAAGGACAACTTACTGAATCCCGGTACGGCGAGTATGACTACTTGTGAGAAAGACTTGATGAAGGTGTGAAGTTCTAGAGCGTACGCAGAGTCAAAGACGAGGACGGGTAGGAATATATGTAGCATTAGATGAGGGTCAATGGTGGCTAGTAGGGTGTATGTGCTCACCTCCTCTACCAGCACAGACAGTATACCCAAGGCACAGCCAAGTAAAAATATAAATACTGTAAACGGGAAGTTTGTCTCCTTCACCAGACTTCGAATCACAACTGAAATGAATATGACAAAAGATATCAGAGCACGCTGGTCAGTCTAAAGGGTTGACAAACTTGCATAAAATATTGTGGGTATATATACCACATCGTGTAACACATATAAACATATGGTGCTTATATGAAGTCTATAATAACATTAATACTATAAAATTATTGGATAAGGATTAAAAA
>JAOQGN010230094.1:0-10572 GCA_027564295.1 Himantozoum antarcticum | reverse complement strand
ATCCTTTTAATTTCATATTTTAAATCTATTTTACTTTTTATTATCTTTCCACTACCATTAATGACAGTTTCCCCTTCTGACCGTCGTGGTCCATGATTCTATCATTTCTAGTTTAATATACAATTTGAAGTTATTTAAAAGTTCCTGTAACTCCTAAACCATAGCACTACAGGGGTGGTTGGCAGGCTGTTTACATCAGTTTGAATAAAATATTCTATTGTTTGTGAATGGTAATTGATAATATGGTACTTAAAAAGTTCCAAAACTTCACAATGAAAAGGTTGGCTGGTATTTGTGGGGTGGCACGTGGTAAATAAAAATCCTATATAGCTCACTCTGTTGCTAAGTTTGCATAGTGACCAGTTCTTATTGGTCCTTTTGAACCAATGTGCCTGTTGTTAAGATGTTTGACCGTGACCTTTCAGTTACAAAAACTATAAGCTTGGATCTTTCAAATTGGATCATTATGTGGGTTGGGTAGTGCAATTAACGCACTGATCTGATTTTAGGACACTGATGGAAAAGTAAATAAACCCTATATTCACGCGCTTGTTTGGTTATGGTTTACATTGTGATTTGTGTTTTTTTTTTAAACTGAGTATTATGGAACTTGAATTGTCAAGAAGTTCATCTGGAGATGATAATGATCCTACTGATTCTCCACTCCTCCCAAGAACAAGAAAAGCAAAACTTAAAGAATCCCAAGCATTTAAGTTCTTGGAAAACTAAATATGACTGGATGGTGACCAGTGTCCTTTTGGGCTATTATGCATTTAAATATTAATTACATAGATAAAATGTGATCAAAATATTATTGTCTATATTTGTATGGACAATCATTTAATACCATAGCTATTTATTTTATCATGCAACGTATATTAGCAGTGGAAAAATTATTTTGCCCATTATAATTATAAAAAAAGAATTATTAATAATTTAATATTATAGTCATTGAGATGTTTGAAATGTGCAAAAAATGTGCTCAGAATTCACCAATTAGCACCTATGTGTGTAAAAAATGTTCAAGGGAGTGCTTCGAACCTGTTGTTGGGAGACCCCTGCCCCCCCCCCGCACGCGCATGCATAGCACCCCTAGGCCTCGATAGACAATAAACCTCACGAGCTAATTGTCACACTTCCAGATTTCTGTAGGTTGACAGGTCTGGTCAGTGGATCGAGTAGTATTATAAATGATCACAAATTGTTGAGAGATATTATTCTCTCTTTTGGATCATAACTGAGCCTTTGGGAATTCAGGCAATTCTTGAGTAAGAGAACAATCTTCCGCTGTACTATAATAAGAGAAGACAATCTTGGTAATTCATAAATAATAAGAGAAGATGACTTCAGTAATATACAAATAAAAAGGAAAGAAGATTTCTTGCAACTCGGTATAAATTTAGCAATTATTACAAATAGAAGATAACTCCTATGTATATTTTTGCAGTTCTTCAGATTATCTCTCCCGAGAAGAGATAACCTGTGCAATTATTCAGTACAGTGCTACCATTATCTCAGGTAGTAGGTAATTTATAACTCCACTCAGCATTCAGGAGATCTATGGTCTTAAGGAAAGACAGGTTGATTGTTTTCAGATAATGATTTGCTAATAATTATCTTATTCTGATAATTGACTTGTGATAGTCAAGTGTGATACAGGATTCATTTGTTGTATAGAGATTCGATGATATTAATATGCAAGGGTTGATAACTCTCAAAGTATATTAATATTACAATATTATAGGCATAAATCGTTGAAATAATACTAAATTTCACATTTCAATATCAAGCTTCTATTATATATAACCATGTAACTTGATAATTCAACTCTTTGGCCAAGATAACACGTTTAGACCAACGATTCTTCCAAGACGATACACTGAGCAGTCGAGAAGTATTATACATTTGTTGTGCCCTCTTCATTGCACCGTAACATTATTGTGTACTATGTGCTGCAGGGTTCGTTGGAGGTCTTTGATCTATCATTTCTGAAGACATCTCTTGGCATTAAAACACTATTGACAACTCACCACGGCAGTGGCGGAGGATAATCGCTAAACATATGACGCTTTTTTGCGACTATCATCTTGAAAAATTCAATTTTTAGACATTGTATGTATGAGCTGCTGAAAAGTAGGTGTAAGTTTTACATCCGTATAACAGCTTTTGAAGAGTTTTTTGACCCCAAGCACCAAACCCCAATCCCCGAACTCCTAAAACCCAAATCCCAACTTCCAATCCCCATATTTATTGGGGTTTGATGATTGTGGGTTGAGGTTTGGTGATTGCGGGTTGGGGGATGAGGTTGGGGTCAAAAATCACTTCAAAAGCTGATAGACGGGTTGTGACACTTACTGTGTCTATGTGTTACTGATACTATGTGTGAACAGTTCTCCCTGAATGCCATTATTGCACACAACATCTGCCTGCCTGCACGCACACGGCACAATCAGCACCCACCACTAGCTTCATATATTCAACTTCACTCATAGTCTGTAAACTTCTATACACATTTAATTTATACAACTACAGGGTGGTGGACGTGTTTCCTGACCTGATCAAGCTTCTACCAGCTGATAAACTCGCCAAGTCTTTCTCGGAGACGATATCTATGATTTCTAAGAGAGACTCGGACATGGGAGAGCATAAACTCAAGTGCCTGTCTAAACTCATCAATTCTCCTCTATTTGAGCACAAAGGTGAGCTTGGTCATGTGATGACTGACTGCATCTTGGAACAAAAATTTGTTTCAGAATTATTGATCAAAGAGCTTCTGCCATATGCAATTAGTTATAATACTAACTCTGTTTAAATTCTCACTTGGTACGATTGTCTCTTTTGACTGGCAGAAAATCAGTTAAGCCAGGTTTTCAGAAAAGTGACTTGGTCGTTTTGTCGTCATATGGAGTTATCGTCCCCTTTTAGGCATATAACTTCTCCATGGAATTGCCAACTGAACACATAAGTCATGATACGTTTGTGCCAATAGACTGAGAATATTGTGCCAATAGACCGAGAATATCGCTCATACGTTGCCGGATATTCTGCCAGCAGGTTCTTGTGTCCGAATTAAATCTTTATTTAAATTAATATTTATTTTAGTAATTTTATTGAAATATATTTTCGTTACGAGTGTATGACATTAATGATTTATATCAACACCAGACATTCTGCTTTTCCTGATCTCCCATACAGGTAAAAGAAATTTATTTTACTTTATAAATGATAATGCGTAATAAATGTAATTAGTAAGAATTTTAATATTAATAATTAATTTATTAATTATGTATTGAATTTCCATTCCTGTTTTTGATTTTATATTGGCTTTGAGTTTTACTTTATTTTATGAATGGTACCCTGGATAATCAATTAAAGTTTATTTAATTAAAATGATAATATTTTATGGTATTGTTTATTTGTTAGTAAATTGGGTTTAGTCTCCAAAATACAGCTGGAAAACGGCATGTCGCAATTGGTCGTTTTGGGAGTCGAATATTTGGCACTTGCTGTCGAACATGCGTCCACAAATTCGACTGCCGCATTATGCTGTTTTAAGGGTAGTCGTTTTCATAATGCGACCGCCTAATATGGCCATTTAAACCCAGTATTAGTAAGGCACAGTGTGTATATTGCTGTTGCTACTGCCCCATACTAACTATACAAATGCTAACACAGACTAACATATATGGTGATAGTTACTGTATATTATATAATTAACTTGCAGATTCGCGAAGGATAGTTCTAGAGCTTTGCAACTCACAGCTAGAATATTGTCTGCAGTCTCATCAAGACCTGAAGCTAGCAGCTCAGAACCTGTCTGACCTCCTCAGCGCAGTATATAGATACAAGGTAATCAGAATGCTGCATAATATACCCACTTGTGAGCCAAATTCTAATTTCTTCTTGCTAAAAGTCCTCATTTTCCAATATATTTGACAAAGTTGATTCTATCCAAAAATGCGATCATACTAATTTCAATATTGTAGCGACTCTGAAGCGAGGGTCATAGGTCATGGCAATTTCAGAAGATGCATAAATTCTGGTTTGCTAGACAGCATTTTTATGTTTGAATGCATGTTGGAAACCGTCCCACGCACTCATTTGAGCTATTTTGGTATTTATATCAAATAATTTCTAACCTACCACCATATTCGCTGTGTGACCTGGCCTGCGTTGTTCCTGACAGGAGTGTAATTCGTATTTCTCTACTTTCCTTGGATCTCATTGCTTACGATAGTTGATGATCACAAGCATATCATTAATTGTGTACTCAGTGGGGAGGGGGTTCAATATCTTCTGATATTCAGTCTTTATCCCTACAATTGGCTAAATGTTGAAGTAACCAGCGTGGGTGAGGGTGAAAAGTGGCTCTTTGGTATCTCTAACCACTTTGATACGCCTGCATTATCAATATAATCATGTATTTTACTATCTGTAAATTTTATGGATTATTTTATAGAGTTTTTTATATAAATTTTAAATTCTAAAATTCCCAACAATATTTGCACTTACTCTGTACTTACTCTGTACTTACTCTTTAACTGTATTGTGTCCCACAGGATAAGATGAAAGAGGAGATAGAGTTGGTACTTGTGAAGCTCTTGAGAATATTGTGTGATGCAATTCTAGATGTAGAAAGCCCTGACATAGCGGTGAGTTTGCTTGTCATACTGGTGAGGCGTGGTCACCCCTCCCCTTGCACATGCCGTGATATAGTGGTGAGTCTTGCGTGTTATACTGGTGGAGTGTAGCCGCCCACCCCTTACACATGACCCTGACATAGCGGTGGGTCTTGTCCTTGTCCTCATGCTAGAGTGCTTTCAATCCACTGCCAGCTACAATTGACATCCTTTGCCCAACCACCAGGGGCATATGATGTAAATGTAAAAAATGTACACCCTATATTTTCAAAATTTTACACCCTACCTCTTAATTTTAGAGAAAGCATACAAACCTGCAAAAGCACTGTATTAGTGAATATATCACTAAAATATTCACAGAGAGTTTTAACGAAGTTAGAAAGGTGGGATTTTCACCATTGGAAAGTCAAGAAATTTCTCTACAAGATGAAGCCATACATGAAATCTTGTGGTGCTGGCACTCTTATAAAGGCACCTCAAAAAGATTAAAACTTGCAAGTAGTGAATCGTTGCCGCATACTGGGCCCACTGTGACAGGCTCTGCTGCTAATAATTATGTGAATACTTTATGTTGGAAGTTCATTAAGAAGATTTTATTGTAGTGGTTGGGAGTTGTCTTTTCATCTTGGTCACATTCTGTGTATATTGAATTAAAACACTTGTTTAGTTTAGTTTGGTATGTATTGTTTTACATTAAGTGGTAATCCAATAGCTGAGCTATTCGAGGTCCCGGTATTTTATCTGCTGATCAAAACACAGCAACTGGAGGGTTAAGTATCTTGCCCAGAAATTCATTGCAGTACTAGTATATTATAGCATGCCTACTATACGTAGCTTGAGTTGAACTACTTGAAAAGCAGTTAATATATGACTCTACAGCCAAAAGCAGTTAAGATATGACTCAACAGCCAAGAGCTCAAGGTATGACGTGTCTATGCCAGGAGCGTATAGATCTCAAACAATTGCACGCTGCATTTTCTCAATTTAGCACCCTGCATCTTTTTCTCTTTTTTTTAATTGCATTTAACTCTGTCTAAAATAAACTAAAATTTGGAGGGTGTATCACTAAAATCATCATAGAACAAGTTCTAATTAAGTTAGAAAGGTGGATTCTTCACCATTGAAAAGTCAAAAATTTCTCTACGAACCGAAACTACATAATCACATGGTGGTGTCGAGAGCCTTATATGCACCCCTGGTCTATACCACCCTGCCAGCTTATGTATGTATTTCTGCTTTATATTTTCTTTATGTTTACAGTCTCTGCTGACGGCTTGCCTCATCACCATGCTGTCTATGATGGACATGGATCTGCTTACCAAAATCGTACGTCAACAGATGCAAGAGACCTCTCTCAAGTCTTACCTCAAAGATATGTTTAAGATTCTGACTAATACAATCACCAATTCCTACATACCCAATGACTGGGTGGTCATGCTCATGGTCTTCAACTCGTAAGTACAGCAAGCTTTCTCTCTTTCTTGTTAAGAATGTAATTTGTGGGAAGAACTTGACTAAACCAGACGACTCTTGATTGAGTGTTTAGAGTCGAGGTTTGCAGTGTGGTGTGTGCACGAGGTCTGCGGTCGAGATTTGTTGTCAAAATTTGATGACGTGTTTAGGAAATTTGAGAGATCGGTCAAAGCATTGACACTATTACATAATGGCCTCTGCTATTGAGATGGAACCTCTTATTTGCAGCTGCCGTTACATTGCTGTAATTGGCTTATTCCACCTTACGTTAGATTTGCTATTTATTGCAGTGCTTAATCAATAGGCATTATGACTTGTACATGTCGTATGATATTGGCAGCACAAGTAATCCGATCCAACCGAAGTATATAATTATAATAGTTGCTGTATTGTCACATCAGTAGGTAGATCACCCACATATCAGTAGGTAGATCACCCACATATCAGTAGGTAGATCACCCACATATCAGTAGGTAGATCACCCACATATCAGGAGTGTCTACATCAAAACATTGCACTCTACATTTTCGGAATTTTACACCCTACAATTTCAATTTTACACCCTACATCGGAATATTATACAATGTATATAACAAAAATGCAAAAAAGTTATAAAATGTCACCATCATTGTACATGTTACCTTTGCCACCCTCAACCCCTGTATTCCTCAATCCCTGTATTCCTCAATCCCTGTATTCCTCAATCCCTGTAATCCTCAATCCCTGTATTCCTCAATCCCTGTCACATTTCATATGATTTTATATTTCTATATTCCTAGAGTAATACTGAAAGCAACAACGGATTGCTCCCAGGCAATTGCTGACCACTTCATAGATGAGTCAAACTTTGATGAAATGGTAAGTTGTGTATATTTGGTTACAGTTTGAGAGAGAGAGCCTCACAGAACACCTGAACATGCTAATGTGAAGCTCTTATTTGCTCCATGTATATATTATTTGCTGTAATTGGCTCATTAGCGCACCCATAGAGTTATCTCCTCATATTTGCAGAGTGGGAAGATAACTCTATGGGTGCACCACTGTACCAATGCTTTCTTACGGAGATGGAATTCCTGCTCTCTGGAACCGCTTGCCAGTCTCTTTACAAGACACTGTTCTACGAGTGAGTGGTTTGGCTTGGTGGTAGTGTCCGGACTGTGATCAAGTGGTCAGTGGTTCAATCTCCGCCGAGTCACTCTGTATGTAGTGTGGACTGCTACATAGTTACACCGAGCCTCTGTGGCAATTTAAAGACTACTGGTTATTTGATAGACAATAATAGTAATATAGTTATTGCTAAGAACTGCTGAAAAGCATACACCCTATGAGCTGTTTCAGGGAATACTCCCGTAAACCTTACTTTTTTATTTATTTTCATAATTATTGTTCTAACCACCATTTAATCAGTATTGATGTTGTAATTGGAATTTTTAATACATTTTCAGGAGCATATCCATTTCACATATCATGCAGTTTTTATTGTAAATCGCTTAGCAATTATTTGTACGGTTTTTATGAAATTATAAATAATTTATTATTATTATATATTATTGTACATTCCATTCATTGCAATACCACTGGCAGACACTTTCTCCTTCATTCATGCATTTCTGTAAATAGGCACCTCAATACCTAGTTCTAGTTGGTTTTACAGATACATACAAATATAACACAACTGCACTGTATCTCCTTTCACAGCTGCTCTGTATGTCTATGATTTTGCCACACCAAAACTATGCAGAACGCCCACTCAATTAAACACTAATAGTGTTTGGCGTAATAGGGTATGGCACAAAATTTATTTCTCCTGGACATCCATTTGCTGTACCTTAGGTTCAAATAGCTGTTGGTGAATTGAGGGGAAATATCTGTGAATTTGCTTACAATTATTTAATTATGGTTTACATTTTCATCATTGAATTATTATTTTTTAGATATGGCGAGATTTCTTTCAGCTTGGTGTGGAGTTTATTACTCAGCCATGCCTTCAGCTGGAGAATTTCAGTGAACGAAAGCAGGCAACTCTCAGAGATCGATATAAGGATATGAGACTGGAAATGGCTACCTTGCTATACGATATGTGGATAACTCTCGGTGAATTCAGTAAGTAAAATTATATCAACAGACTAGCCATATTAACATTTATACTTTTAATCATCTGACACTTTGGCCAATAGTAATTATTGATTATAATGTGGAACAAGCGCTTTGGCTGAAGAACTGTAACTAACAGTGCTAGATTTATACTGGAGTTTGTTTGCGACAAGGAGAATTGATATAATAAAATACTGCAATTAGTACGACGTTGTGCAGGTGCCAGATCGAAGTGACCAGTAGTAGGACACCTCCTGCACCAGCCCGCTATCTCTAGATTGCTGTGCGGTAGTCATGCTATGCGACAGCCACATTACACAGTATACCAATTTACTCTAATTATTATATTCTCAAATGCCTTTTATGACAAATTTGCTGATAGCATGTTCAAGTTAAATTAATGGACTCATCTGCAGTAATTGGAGAATAAGTAGGGTCACTAACCAATGCTATCTCAGGGCTCCTTTGAAGCTCTGAAGGATAGCTCTGAGAGAAAGTTAACCACTGACATTACTCTGAAAGGTAGCTACTATTTTCTTTGCTATTGCTTTGCATTGTCAACAGTTCGCAATACAGATTTCAGCTCTGAAATGTCAGATTGTAAGCTGTTACATGTTTCATAAATTCCAATGGTTAAATGTTGCAATATAAGACTTCATTTAACATATTTAATTAAATAATTTATTGAACATTCTAAGTAAATATGACTAACTCCGCTGAATAATGACTTAAATATGAAATAAATCTTAATAAATATAAATAACATATATTATATAATTGATATACATTATATAATAAATATATATATTATTTTATATATATATATATATATTCACTACTTATTAAATGAATATGAATGATGACTACAATTATCAATAATAATTTAGGTGTGTCACATCCTCCGTCTATCAGTTTGTTTGGTATTTTTTGACCCCAAACCTCATAATTGGGGTTTGGGGTCAAAAAATACTCCCAAAGCTGATAGACGGAGGATGTGACACTTGCATCATATTTTGTACTAAAATATTAATTGCAATAATTATATTATATAAATAATAAGCTTAAAAACGAGAGATAAAAACGTAGTATGATAAACATTTTTAATCATAAGCATGAGCATGGAAGACTCGGTGCAGTAAGTGTTTAGTAGAGCTGAAAACAGTTTGTCACCTTGTCGATATATTGTTGAGTTATTAGAATGAATGAATTCAGTTGCAACTTACAATACAGTGTAAATATTTATGTAAATTATTATAGTACAATGTATAACTAAAGCATTGTATATATTATACAATGCTGTATACATTGTATAATAATACATTATACATTGTATAATAATACATTATATAATAATACATGTACATTATATTGTACTATTATGCGATGTGTAATAGATACAATGCATATTCATGTTATGTGCATGTACATGTATATAATGCATGACAGAATATGTTATTGTACCAATGTAGTGGCTGTGACTTATTTACTTTGTATAGTAGTATCCAGGATGGCTTAGTGTCAGAATGTCTGGTCTGTGGTTAGTGCTTCCATTGTTGCCTGGCTCGCACTGTATGTAATTGAGTCTGGTACATAGTTACACCCATCTTTTGTGACAATTTCCATGCCACAGTTCGTAGTCTATTCTACTAGATTGTAAGCACTGTCTAAAGCCTAGTAGTGTCCCTAGACCTATCTTAAGTGTTTGCACTCTCTGAACTTGCCTTGCCATATGCTGTCACACCGATCTAACATGGAGCATAGTGGCTAAAGAGTTGGTCTCTATCTTTATGTATTGACAGGTTTCCAAATTCCATATCCAGAATATCAGTTTATTATTTTCTTTCTGTTACAATTCACGTCGCCTTGTAACTGTTTCTTGCTAGAATACTCGTGTTAACTAAGATTGCTGTCTTATGGTTCTGATCCATCTCTTTCTTCTCTTGTTTCTGACTCTTTATCCAACTCTTCTTCCGATTCTGCTCCACTAGCAGTTTTTCTGTCTTTATCCTCCAAGTTGCTCTCTACATACTCTAGTTTTCTGCAAACTGTTCTTGGTTTGAGCTCCTGCAAAGGCTCTATTGAGAGATCCTGGTTACGTATTTTCAGCATGGGCAAGAGGAACAGAACCTGAAAATAATCTAGGTCCATGGTCCTTCGTTCCATGGAGTCAAGATTGCTGAAGCCGTTACTTTGCTCTTCTTTTGACAAATGTTGGTCTGTTAGATTGGCTGTTGTGTGTAAAAGATCCACAGTTTCTCCGTTCACCATAGCCAACCATTTACAATGAAAGTATAATATTTTCTCATTTCTCCTTTGACAGTCGGCATTGATAACCTCGATCTGTTGGCTTTTCAATCCCAGATAC
>JAOQGN010229983.1:0-10572 GCA_027564295.1 Himantozoum antarcticum | reverse complement strand
GCCATTAACAAACGAAACATTACTAATTTTAATGCTAAACAGAGGAGTAATAATTATATTATTTTGCAAATGGGACTGGGGTTGACCTACAACATGTCAGCCTCCATGCGGTTTCAAAATTTGGTGTGTAGGTCACATTCCAGTCTTGTATAATGGAGTTCACTGCGTTTCCCAGACACACACATAATTATTTAATATATTCAAAACCTACATACAATACTATAATAATATATACAATGCTATTACTATATACAGCTACATGCAGTATTCCAAAAATGGCTTCCATGTAAATATCATGCATTTAAATTCGCCTTTAATAGCCTTGTTATGGCGATCGTATTTTCTCTAATAAGCCGTTTTTGGGAGCAGAAAAATAAACTTTTTAAAATTTAATCATTGAAATAAATCTTTAATTTAGATATTTCTGTCTGTTGGCCTTTTGCTTCAGTTTATTCTTTCGCTAACAATGGATTTTCAATTTTATAATTTAACCTTATTAGAGCTTGCCCAAGAAGTGGCAGCTTATCAAAGAGGACCACTTATGTAATGTTATAGTGACCTATAATGTTAATATATCCAATGTTTTACTCTTAGTCACCATAAAAGCGGCAGGGCAAGACACATGTAAAAATTCTGTTCGCAAGTTGCATTGTTATACACTTCCTGATGCTTGTTGCTGAGGGGAATAGCCCAAACACCCTGGTATCTTGAACAATTTCTTGCACAAAATCACAGTGGACATGGCAGTCTAAATCCTGGTACAATCTTTGACCAGTGCATTTCATGCCATTGACCAGGACAATATTGTACTTGGTACATTCACAATACTGCAGTTCAGCAACACTGCAATCACATTCTGGTTTGATAACATACAAGCCAGAAATATTGCCATACTTAAAATCTGGGTGCTGGACACTAACAGAGAAATTGTGATGTCTAACTGACCGTTGGTAGCTCTCACCTGTGTAGAATACATTATTAGCCACAAACCTATCAAACACAATGGCTGAGCGGTTGCACACAGGTGAACTGGTCAGGCGCATCACAGCTAGAACTTGTGATGCAGTTAATGTTACGGGCTTACCATTACCAAACCCAGTGACGTTGTCTTCCAGCACACGAGCATTCTTCTGAGGGATACTTGCACCCGATAGCTTCTGGAACATATGGACTACTGCAGGATTGCTGTCATCAGTAAAATAGCGACTGGCAATTGTATGCGACCGCCGAGCCAGCATAAACGTTTCACAGATTTGCCTTGGAACATACTGGGTACCATGAAACATTTTCAGCAACATGTGGTTATTTGCTTCAAACATGAAAGCTGAGGTAGCCCATAATGGACCACAATATCTTACTCCATTTGCCAAATGGGTCAGCTGATGCACATTAAACTTGCATGCAGATAACCCATACAGAACTTCCATTCGCATGACAAATTTCTTTAAGCATGCTTCAGCCAAATCTACCTTGGTCGGGGTGATCCCATCACCCATGAGACTGTAGACGCCATAAACGAAAAGGAAAAAGTGTTTCAGGTACATGTCTGGAAGAATACCTTTAAGAATTACAAGGGCATAAAACATAAAGGCTCTCCATTCGGACGCTTTCCAAAATTTTCGCTCTTGCAATGAACGGGGAGCTCGTGAAATTTCAGAGGGTGGGGATATTGACATTAACCTGGCATCAATCTGTTTTATTTGTCTGCCAACATAAAAATCACTGCCATGATTGCTTGAGTCCAGCCATGATGTTGATAGCTGGCGCATAACACCTTGACAAACCGAGTGCATGTATTCTGGAGTGAAACCGTTCACTGTATCAAATGTTTGAAATCCCTCAATAACCGAAATTCCTTTCACACCCATGACAGCCTCCCCTGTCTCATTAGCTTGAATGGCATACTGTCCTTGCTTCCTAGATGTTCTCAAGACAGGATCGCCACGGAAGGGGTAGTAACGGGTTGGTGGGCCATTTTCTCTTTCCACACATTCTCCAGGATGTTCGCACCAGTCGCATCCATATTTACCATTAAATTGCTTGCAATTCTTTACTATGGCACGTGCAGGAGAATCAGCTGAGCATATCAAAGGGAAAACATTTCGTGTAAATCTCTCAACTTTGTGGACAAAGCCAGTCCTCTCAAGCTCTCTACATTCTTCAACGAAAGGCTTCAAGAATGTATTCATGTCAGGCTTCGTTTTGCCAAACCATAGTCCTGTCATTAAAATGTTCTTCGATCGTAGGTGAGGAGGCAGCTCATTAACCATACATTGGATTGGCCAAATTGAATACGTTGACGATTTAAAAACGGGTACACCATCCGTGTTCCAAGTGAGTGTTATGTCATTTCCTGAAAAGTGGTGTTTCTGTACAAGTTGCTTATATAATAATGATGATGTAATATCTGATATTACGATGGTCTGTGTGGTAAGATCACGATTTGTTAAGTAGTTATATAACTTAGTATCATTTAGCAGGTCAACCAGCTGTTGCTTCAGGGGGATGTACAAGAAAAAAGTGCCATTCTTCATGCAGTCATCAGTGATGATTTCCTCCCCACAATCACTGCAGGGTTTTGTTGTCTTCTCTTTTCCCAAATAGGCAGTACAAAAGGGGCAATAAAAATGCACCTAATAATTTTTAAATGAATGCAGGAGTCAGATTTACAGTGTGATGGAAAATCTTGAAGATCCAATACTGTCAGTTTATAATACTAGTTAGTTCACCTCTTTTCCACTCATCACACAACTCCACTCGCTGTGAGTTTGCCAGGACTCGCAGGACAATTACCAATAAATTCCCTTGCGCAATGAGTATAATATAAAACAACATCAACAACGGCTGCACTAAATCCGATGCTAAATCGTCATCAATTGTTGATAATCTGTTTGTATACGGAGCTGCATGAGAAGACGTTTAAAGTACTTAAAACGCTCCTGGATTCAACAAAATGTTACTCAGGCGCGAGCAGCTTAGCGAGTGCTTCAAACAAGATTTTTCTCTCACGATCAACAAAAACGTGGTTAAATTTATTTAACTTTGCTGTGAGTGTTCGCAAGCTCGCTGCGAGTCGATAGCAAGCACTGCGTGTGAGTTGACGCTTGCGAGAGGAGTGGAAAACAGCCTTAAAAGTAATATTTAAAAAATTGCTCCAAATATACCTCTGATTCAGCTGAATTAAATGTCTTGTAAAACTTGTACTTGGAAGTGGGAAAGATAGATGGGAAATGCAAGTTTAGTAGACCAAGCAAATCTGACAAAGCTTCATCCGTCAAACCATGCCGTAGGACAAATGACAACAATAGCAAAATGCTTTGAGCTTTGGTAATAACTGCTCCCTCGTAAATTGGTTCATTACCATCTTCAATGTTCAGGCCCTACAAGTAGCACAGTTATTAATAGCTTAAGCACATGTATATTAATTTGGGAATTGGACAGCAAGTAATTATATTATGATTCACATATGTCTTACTATTACATACATTATTACTTCAAAATAACATTCAGAACATAAAATTATGTAAATAATGCCTAATTTTAGGGTTAAGTCGTCATGATCACAAAAATATCTCGCACTAATCCTGTTGATAATCTTAATAGTTAATACCCAACACGTCGTTCAAAGTAAAGTTGAAACAATGACCAGTCCTTAAATAAACCATTTGATTTTGATTATGATCATATCAAATGAATATGTCATTGTCTGGTATTTTAATTCTATATTTCTACAAAATTAATAGTGTTTATAGTTATCTTACCTCATGATCATCTTCATCTGACAGATCTTCTGAATCATCACTAATACCATCAGGATTAAGGGAGTTTCTTTCCTAACAAAATAATTAATTTTGTATAAAGGATCACGATTACATGTAGCAGACAATTACTGCGATTCCCACTTCCCAGTTGACTATGGAATGGTGGCTATAAATTATGTAGTTTAAATTAGTTTTGTCGTAATGTTTAGAAGTTTAAACAAACTGTTTTGACATAATGCGAAGCATGTTATCAACGCAATGTCAAGGCATGTTGTCTATTAAAATAGGTAAATGCCTACCTGCAGGTTATCAACTTCTTGTTGTTCAATGTCTGAACTGCTGTCTTCTTCATGTGAACTATCATGGTCACTATCAACCTAAAGTTAACATAATATTGTAACAAATAAAGTTATAAAAATGTAGAACATTGAATAGTACTGAGTAAACAAGAGATATTCAGTTTGTAATATTATGCACCTATCTACCTCTAGAAAATGGGAAAATTATGACCCAACACGGGATACCACACATGATAGTGAATTACTACTAGTCTACTTAGTCGAACATAGTCGGTGATTGCCAGTAGGCTCAGTCTCTCGTTCATTGCTTACTGCTGAGGATCATCCTCTTTGCCAAGTTGGTTTACAGGCCCACCTGCTGACCTGCACCAAGTTTCCCTCTTATGAAGGGCTGTCACCCAAACCATAAGCAAAAATATCTCTAATCTGTGGCTATTCGCACTGGCGTTTTGTTCCTAGTTATCCATAAATAACCCTAATCCCCATAACACTAGTAAGCCAACATTTTGGCAACTAGCAAATATATTAATTTATACAAAGTACTAGTAGCTAATAGCTATTCGTACTGGATACAGTTTGTAGACTATAAACTGAATAGTATATATATAATAATTACATATAAACTTATATTAGTTAATAGTAAGTATCATATTAGCATTAAAACAGTGATATATCACTGATGTAGGTTACCCTAGTTAAATAAATTTGATTTTAATTTGAAGTCATTATTAAATATGTCATGTTCTTCAAGTTCAGAATCTGTGTCTTGGACTCCATGTGCACTTTCACTTTGACTGTTTATATCGCTACTTTCCTAAATGAGTAAATCGATGCAAACAACGAAATTATTTATCGTATCTTCTTGTTTCAATTATGATAAAATAATATTACTGACATGAAATAATCAAATAATGGAGACACATACCTCGTTGTGTTCAAGATCACCTGTCGATCTTGATTTTGCTTGTATCTCCTCGCCAACTTCTAAAAGCAATTGTTGGTGTTTCCTATACTTGGTTCGTCTTGGAACAGAACTTCCATTTACTATATAGCGCTTGTAAGGTCCTCTGCTTGTACTCATCCTTAACATGCGGGTTTATGCATTTAAAAGAGATAATTTGTAAACTTTGAAGAAAATATTCGACACATCACCACAGAATATTAACACACAGTTCACACTGGTCAGCGGTCATTTGTTATTGTTAATGCTATATGATTGGTTCTTTTCGCGCCGTTGTTATGCACGGATTATCCAATCGTTGGTCGTATGTTTTGTGCGGCAAAATTGCAATGACTTGTGGGATTTTGCTAAGTGTTTACCACAGTTTAATTTTGATACATAGTCCGTGTGTGCATTTATCTCTTTGGGGATTTTTATAGTATCAGAAGATTTTTATGTTTTTATTATTAAACGAAGATGAAGTTTGCCATATTCGAGTTTGATAACACAACATGCGAGGTTGGAGAAACGTCTTGGATTGTTAACGAAGACACGAACAAATTTACCAACGAGCTTTGGTCGCCATCAACTGAAGTCATCGTAAAATGGCCAAAAGATTTCGGAAAGATTTTAAAAAAGTTGGGGAAGACGCCAATCAACATAGACAAGATAAGTTCGAGTCTGTTTACTGCTACGATCGCGAAGTTCAATGGTGAGTATACAAAACTGAAGTATTACTAAGTTTTAATATTAAAAAATGCGAATTGTTGACATATAAATTATGAAACATTATTAATCAGAGTATCAAACACGTGGTCAGGACACACATGACACAGCCAAGACTTAAAATCTTTGTGTATAAACTGTATAATTTATATTATTGTTGAAGAAATTATAGACTTGACTTTTATATTTATATTAAATTTGGAGGTTAGAGAAAGAGATCTAATAATTGAGTTATCATTAATAATTAAATATTAGTTTTATTTTTGGTGTTTTATAAAGCAAATAATGAATGTTTTCATTTGTGCCAATGGCAATATGGTAATGAAATTAATATGTTTTATTCAGACAACTATGAAACCATTAAGAATCACATGGGCAACTATTTGAAAACTGGTAACACTGAAACACCCAGTAGAGGCAGAGGACAAAGAGTTCAAACAAAAAATACTCGCTATGAATTGGCAAGCGCTGAAGAAGATCAGGACTATTTTGTACCTGAAAAGGTGAGTTATATAGTCTCCAGCAACAATGTTTAAATGTTTTACATCCATTTTCCCCACTTATGGGTTCCCCAGGACAGTTTCCCTTTTCAACCCACATTCTCTCACCCGAGTTATATAATGGGGGTAAAATATAGACGTGACAATTAATCGAATGCATAAAATAAAGAGTAATGTCCAGCAAATAACACGGAAAATAGTCATGAGTTTTAAAACATCTTAATAAGGATTAACGTTTCATTGCAACATGCAACATCATCAGAGTGAATATCATTGGGAATTGATGATTCATTTTCACGACTTATAATGTAAAGTAACATTGATCAATTGCTGCTCATTATATTACTGTATCTATTATTTTAGTCTAAGCACAAGAAGCAGAAATGTATGAAACGCAGTGATGACAGTATGCTAAATTTGGTAAAAGAAAAATACAGTTTGGACAATCCAACAGTAAGTATAGTAATTAGTAACAGTATTTTTCATTTGAACTTGTTTTGTTACACATTTTATGTCCTGGCTATGTCATTAAACTGCATCCACCTGCTGCCTTGTATGGTAATGCCTCTTCAGGCAAAGGCTATGGAGAAGGCAACTCTGATTCAAAAATCCACCTGCTGCTTTTCAGGTTGGTCTATTGAGACAAAGGCTAAGGGTCCTCCCCTAACAGAAAAGGTTGACATCAGGAAGGGTGCCCGGTCATAAACCCCGCTGTCTCATTAAGTATTTCAAATGGCAGACGGGGGAAATGGCAGTAAATGTTTGTTAAACATTATCTATAGCTGACAATAATTACTGTAGGATAATGATAGTATATTATTTTATAATTATTATTGTAGGATAATGAAGATTCAGATAAAGGTGATGAGAATCAGGAGGTGTCAGAACTCAGTAGAAAAAACAAAGGGCTGCAAAAAAAATGTCAACGCTTGGAAGTGGAAGTTATCGATCTGAAACAGGAAGTCAGAGATATGCGTGAGATTATGCTCAATATGAAAGGTTATTATTTCTTAGTTTCCTAATTGTTTCCTAGTAATTGTATAAACCATTAAGTAATTAATACTTAGAAATATTGGATAATACTTTTTATCTTCCACTTAATTATGGCTTATTTACAACTGTGGACAAATAACAATTTAGATACCGGTACCATATTAGCCTCCTCTACAGGAAACATTTGGGCTTTTATGGCATATCATAATGATATCTCTTTGAGGATCATGCACAAGGAGGCACATGGCCAGGGGTCAAAGAGGTGAATTAAGGCAATAAGAATTAAGACATGTTTAGTAGTTTACGTTGCCTGCCAACGATTGACATGTGGACATACCACTTCACCTTGTCGCTGGATGTATGGATTGTATGGTGGGATACATTTGTCACATGTAGTATTTTGAACAAACTACAAAATTATTACTAGTAGTGCAAAAATATTGATGTGGTAGGTGTGCATGTGTATCATTACTCTATATAGAGTTTTCATTAATTAAAAGTGTCTAATATATTTCAGTGATTGGAAATTATTAATTCACTGATTCTGCATGTGACTGCCTAATATTGTTTCAAATTAATATTAATTTTACACATGCATTTTTTATTTTAATATAAATTTATTTTGTTATTCTTCAGAGTTATCAAATGTAAATCAAGTCCTAACAGAGCTAACCAAAACGGTCAAATCTCTCAAATCACACCGGCCATTGAATGGAACCACATCATCATCATCATCATCATCATCATCATCAACATCATCAAGGTCCTCGTCACCATCCCCACTTGTCAAGGCGAACCAGCATTTTAAAGAAACACCAGCAGTTAATGAGGACAACCAGTCTGATGATTCAGACAGTGATATGGTATGGTATTTTGGCATAATCCCATTGCGATGCGGAACAAAGGAAAGCAATACTAAAATGTATGTATTGTTTTGTCACATATAGGTGGTAATCTATCCAGGCATTTCAGTGTTGAAAGCGCAGAAGAAAATGTTGGACATCTGTGGAGATGCGAAGACATATACATACACCCTCATGGAAATAATATGGTCAAGGGAAGTGCTAGCCAGCCACTCTATGACTGGAAAACCATCCAATGCACACAAAGACAAAGAGCCTAAGCCATGCTTGGACATCGTGAAAGTTAAGGCTTTGTGTGGTAAGTTACAATTCCATATCCAAAATTTGGCTAACTTAACATGTTAATGTAATTATGATCTAGTTTGATTCTCGTTTATATTATACCAGTTTTTCTGCATACATTTGTCTAATCTAAGTCTTGATTTCAATGACCAGAATTGTGCCAGCGGTGTGATGCATTACACTGTGACTGGACTCTCGTAGCAAAACTGTTTGGAATACTAAATGAGGCAGGGATTTTGTGACCGGATGTCAACCTTTTCTGTAACGGGAGGACCGTTAGCCTTTCTCTCAAGAGACCAACCTGAAAGACAGCATATGCATCTTTTAATCTGAGTATGTTGCCTTCTTCAGCCTTTGCCTGCTTCAGCCTTTGCCTGAAGAAGCATTACCCTACAAGACAGCAGGTGGATGCAGTTTAATGTCATTCCTGACATATGTCATACCCAGGATGGTATAAACCAGAATCAAACTACACATATAATTTAATCACCCTGATTGTACACAAACTAGGCTTCCTAAACATAAATGCTAACTTCCTATTTATTTATTTGTTGCAGCATTGGTAGTAACAAAATTCAAAACAGTTGATGAGCAGAAGGTGAAGAACCTCATTAAATCAAAATTACAAAATGTGGAGAAATGTTCAAAACTGAAAAAAGGAATGTCTGTTGAAAAGTGAGAACATAAATAAACATTTTTTGTAAACGTTACTATTTATATGGCTGATAAATCCGTTTACAATGTAATACATGACTTTTTGCGGAGAGATATAGTATATTTCTTCTTAAGATTTCCTAAAATATGAGGATGGGATACTTTAAATGTTTGATAGACTCTAGATAAATTAGTTTCAATATCATGTCAATAATACCATATCAACATAATTATGATCTCCAGTCTGTTAGCCACATATTGTACCGACGGTCCGACAGCTAGCTATCATAAACTTTAATTTTACTTAAAGTTTTTTTGCTACATGTTTTAAAGCTCTTTTTTCATTAATGGTATTTTGCACAGAATTCAAACATACTGGAGGTCATAATATTTAACTGATTCCAAGCTCAATGAATTGCTTTTAGTTTATTAACATGCACAAATAATTAATCTTGCCTGTTTGAATCATATATTTGTCTATGTTGTGTTATTCCTCTATATTGATGCTATAATGTGAATTATGTATGTTAAATATATTTGTTATTAAATGAATTGGATCCTATTGAATTTGTTTGGCTTAATCTTACATTTATAAAGCCTGTTAAGAGTGTTCACTAGTGATATATATTACAAGCAAGAAAACAAAGCATAACAAAGAAAATAAATCATTTTCTTTTGTTTTCCGCCTCAAGTTACGATACACTTGTTGTGCTTATGTCTGAATTTGTGTCATTGTTTTCACTTTTTCTTATACACTGATGATGCTAGTGAAAGGCCTAATACATAAACCACTTTTTTTTTTTAATTGGGTTCTTTGGGTTAATTATGAATTCCAATTGGAATCAATGGGAATTCTAATAAGAATTCCAATTGGAATCAATGAGAATTCCAATTGGAATCCGAATGAGAATTCCAATTGGAATCAACGGGAATTCCAATTGGAGTCGATGGGAATTCCAATTGGAATCAATGGGAATTCCAATTGGAGTCAATGGGAATTCCAATTGGAGTCGATGGGAATTCCAATTGGAGTCAATGGGAATTCCAATTGGAGTCAATGGGAATTCCAATTGGAGTCAATGGGAGAAAGGGAATTCCAATTGGAATCAATGCGAATTCCAATTAGAATTCCAATTGGAATCAATGAGAATTCCAATTGGAATCAATTGGAATTCCAATTGGAAATTGGGCCAATTTCCAATAGGATCCAATTGGAATTTTAAACAGAATTCCAATAGGATCCAACTGGAAGTTAGATTGAAATTCCAATTGGAATTCCAATTGGATTTTTTTGTAAGGGATAACCAACTGCAACATTCCCTCCGAAACATATTATCTCAAAATGATCTTTAAAATTACCAATTTCAATGATGTTCTAATTACTGCTACATGCAGTTTGATGAATCAGGAGCAGCTTTATTTTAAATCATTTATCTTTCTGTGTTCAATTGTTGCTTTAACCAACTGCTACATTCCTTCCGAAACATATTATCTCAAAATGATCTTTAAAATTACCAATTTCAATGATGTTCTAATTACTGCTACATGCAGTTT
>JAOQGN010229872.1:0-10574 GCA_027564295.1 Himantozoum antarcticum | reverse complement strand
TGAGATGGGCTGAGATGGGCTGAGATGGGCTGAGATGGGCTGAGATGGGCTGAGATGGGTTGAGATGGGTTGAGATGTAGCATACTTTCAGTCTAGTGCTTACTCTGACAATGTCTAGAAGTATTGTCTATTCGAAATATCAGTTTAGTAACAGTTACTATAACTAAATTTTAATGCTACTCACAAACTTTTTTATCAACTTTTTTTAGCTCTAATAAACATTTAAAAAAAGCCAGTATGTTAAATGACAAAAGCTGGCACAGCTCTCAATAATCGTTTGCCATTGGTTAGTTTTACCATTGGCATGACCAATCATCAATGGGCGGTCAATTACTTGTTTCCATCTTGTATTGCGTGATTATTTTGAACGTTATTCACTAAATTTCATTTCAACACCATTACAGTTCCCTGTAATGGAGTTTTGGGTGGAAGGCTAGGCTTATCCACCACTTTATGTCCCACCACGAAGCTGCTCAAATGCAGCGCTGCTCAAATAAGGAGCTGCTGAAATACGGAGCTGGTCAAATGTGGAGTTGTGTCTATAAGGCTTGTGAGCCAAGCATGTGATAACAGATTGAAATTATTAATATCTAAGGCAATACCCAGCCTTATGATGGAGGCTGCATTAGTATAGAAGGGTCCCTAACTGTAGGTGTCCGAACTGGCTGTGCCTGTATTATCTATACGTGTCCCGAACTAGCCCTAACTGATACTGATCCCAAACTGAAATAGTCCCGCACCGAGCTGGTCCGAACTGCTTCAAGTTATACAGACTGTTATCTATGTCTGTTTGCTCCCAAACTAATGTGTGCAGTGCCTCCCAAACTGATACCAAATTTATGCAAGTATAATTTCCATTTCATAAACATTTTTGCTGCAAAACACGGCACTATAAGGGTGCTGGCATGCAAATGAGTACGAGTTTACTAATAGCAATACTTCAATTAATCCTAGTAACACTGAACAGCACAGGAAATATCCTAGCTTAAATATATGGTTAATGATGATTACATAAATGTAGGCATAGGCTCCACCCATGCATGAGCACTCATCCATGCTCCTGATGGGAGCATGGATGAGTGCTCAATTAGTAAACATCAACACTTGATAATTCTCTATAGCAGCTTCTATTGAACTCATCTTATAGTTAACATAACAAAAGGCACTAAAAGTAGTCTCACGCAGTAGATGACAGGCCATAGGTGGACTTATTACGTGCTGCACAAATACAAACGTCTAATAATAATACACATATAGTCACAGGATTCTAAAGTTTTCCGCAATGTCCTATTTCAACTAGTTTCTGTTGTAGTATGTCACCCAGTTGGTCTGACCTGCAAAGGAAGTGGTGTACAGTGTAGAAGTGGCCACTGCTATCCGCCTTGTTCAGCAAACAAACCATGTGCTACTGGTTTAGTCTGCCATGATGGTGTAAGTAATGTCTCTTGTGGAACACCATTCAAATGCAAGTTCACTTGAGAATTGCAATAGAGTTCAGGTGATGTTTTTAAACCATTACATCACACTAAGGCTGGGTCAGTTTTGGTGGAATACTGCACGACTATGCATTAATTGGAATGTCTATGTCTATGGAATACTGCACGACTATGTATTAATTTTCACTATGATATGGAGTTTAGTCCAACAACTAGATCTATTTTGAAGGCACATTTTATTATTATTAAGATGGATGTAGCTAATGTTGTAACATAGCCTGACTTGTCAGCAAACAACACTGGGGTGGAGTCAGTTGGTTGGGGTCATATCGCTGTGGTTGTAGTCTAGTTGTAATTTTAGAACTCAAACTTCAGTTATTAGCTTAGTTTTCTCTTTCCATGCACCATTATCTAAATATGAGTGGAATAAAAGTTTGTCTTAAGCACATTATTAATACTTTGGAGCAGACAAAGCCATTATTTATGAGTTAAGTATTATAGACATGCCACATACTGGCAAAATCACTTGCAGTTTCACCCGTTGATCAGCAATCTACCATCACCCAAGGTGCTCGGAGAAACATCACGTAGGCCATAGGCTAACTCACTGGATATGTTGGCAACAGTAAAAACATTGATATCTTTCCTTTGCTGGTATGGAATTTGATTGGTTTTAATTTGCTCTTAGCGGTGCTTCAAGTTTCACTCTTTTGACTTGTTATGAGTACAAGTGTTAGGTAGTATGATAGATGGCAATTTAGTACTGAGCTAGTTGGGGGAAACCCACATGGAGCTAGTTGGGGGAAATCCACAAGAACTCTGATATTTTACCAAATCAAAACTATCAAAATTCAGAGTGGAACTTCTTGGTTAAAAATCTGGTCAAGGAATTCTGAGCAGAGAAATTGACAATCTCGCCCTGCTCCAGAGCCATTATTGAGGATCGGTCGGCTTATTTCACTTTGCGTTACTCAGAAATAAGTGTACGGCAAAGACAATCCCTACTCTTTGGGATAATTATTTCCCCCCTCTCTCCCTGTTTTGTAGGTCTGCACCATCCAATGTGACCAGCATAAAGATTGTGACTACTCACAGTTGTGTGTCAATGGCCGATGTGCTCAGACATGTGAATCGAATGGATATTGTGACGTTGACAGGCAGATTTGTGATGACTTCAGATGCCGTCTTAGCTGCACTGATGGTAATTAAAATAAATTGCAATTAGTGGTGGACATTAATTGAGTTATTAACCGATATGAAAATTGATTTATTATCAAAAGATAAATTAACTCGATTAATGTCGCCGTGATTAATCTTTGGATTTTGAAGTTGAATCACTACATTCGAGAATGGAATTATGCTGCATCATAACTAAGTTATGTTTGAGGTAATCTATGTGCATCAGTTTGGTTTCCATTTCAAACCATGACCAAACTGAACAGAAGCAATAATATGCCTTGGCAAACTTTCTTTGTCCAGTTAACCTACTCTACAAAACTACACCCTAGAAATAAACACCCATTTCCCTCATGTGGTGAGCCATTCAATGTGAGCAATCCATCAAAACAAAAAGTAGAGTCTACTGATTAAAGTAATACATCCCGAGGAGGATTCCTGGGCACCCCCTAAGCCTGCCCCTGAATACATCAACTATCTTTCTTCAATATAATATAGTAATAACTGAAGCAGACTAAGTCAAAATTATTTCCAAGATTAGCTGAAGATTAATTTTTTCCAGGTTAAGATTAACCATGATTAAAATTTCTTAGTCGTGCCCACCACTAATTGATACTAATAGTCGTTACCGTTACTCCTCATTAGACCAATGTGATCACACCAACTTGGTTCGCCCTTCTTGAGAGAAAACAAGCTGACTGCTGACTAATTCCACCATTTTCACATTGCTATCCCTTATTTATATCATTCTTATCATTATTATATAGCTAGAAACTTAAAATTTTAATTTATGGACTCAATGTGGAATCATTTACACGACCCATATTTTCCTAAAAATTAGTAGTACATGTATACAATAGGAAGAAATATTCATGAAAAAGTGGTGAAGTGCTTTGAGGGCAGCATCTGTAGCGATAGCTAGTCATGGCATAAAGCGCTGTTGCATTTTAGCTATCAGTGAGGAACGGGGATGACACAAAGAATCAACAAGATGCTGCTTTACAGTCATCTTTCTCGCGGTTCTTGATGAGTAATCAATTTTCTGTGCTAGATATTTGGGGACAAAGCACAATAATCCAGCATTCTTAGTACTGAGTGTTTATGCATGCATGGTTAGATTTTAACATAACATCCCAATTTTTCATCTAGTCACAATCTATCTCGAGTAGTAAAAATATAAATGGTTTGTTTCTATAGCTATAGTTTCTTCTAAGTGTTACTATAAGCATCTATAGAATTAGAGAGAGAAGAGACATTCCAGATGGTAAATAGTGTGAGTTAAGTAGTTGTTATGCTTGTTGTTTGTAGTGTGCCGCTGCCGCTGCTGCTGGAAATATTCCTTGTATTATTGGAGCCTGGAAGTGTGATGGAGAGCCGGACTGTGACGATGGATCTTATGAAGTCGGTTGTCCCTAAAGCAGAGCAAGACAAGACAGTAAAAACAGACCTATAGACAGTAACTCAATATCACCACAGCTTTTCTATTATGCATAGTGGATTGTTATCTTAGGCCAATATTGTTGAAATATATTGCATGTAGAATACTATTGCTATAAAAACTGTTGTAAGTCATGTGACACTAAAGATTAATGAAAACTCAACCTAGTAAATGATGCCACCACATACGGTGTTTTCGGCAATGCTCGAACAAAGATGAGTGAATTGTAATTTAGTGCATTGAATTTTATAATCTAATATCTGTCTTCATTATTTTAGTGTTATTGTCATTAGGGTTCTATTTCTTTATCATTATATTGTAAGGGCTCCTGCATAGTATTATAATATTTTTAGTTTAATATTAGTGTCCCTTTTATTACATGTAATAATTTTTAAGCTGCATATTTGTTTTCTCACTTCGTATGTATCATATTATTATGATTAGTTTAGCAGATATTTCGTTTAATTGTACATCGCTTAGAAATTATTTTATTATATTTTTATAAAGTAAATAATAATTAAACTTCATCATCATTCAGCGTTTCAGCCGTGGAGGGACGAGGACTGTCTGTTGAAATACTGCTCGCCAAGCAGGTCTTTGCAGTGTGTGCGGCTTTCAATCTTAGTTATCTATGTTCCTGGTTTTCAAGACTCTCTTTAGAGTGTGTTTAAATCGAAGCCACGCTCTGCTGTAGGACCGGTTAGTTTCTTTGTAAGCTGATAATGCATTCAAAAATTTCCACAAAGTGACCGTTTTTGTAACATTTAGACACTAGCAGTATATTTGTTCTTCCTTCCATAATGCGTTTGCTGTCCGAAAATGCCTATAATCTACACCTCTCGCTCTGTTGTTTCCATAATATGCTGTGAATTGCAAATTCCTATTTTGGCACTGTACCAGAGATTAGTGATATGGTAGATTTAGATTTTATTATGGGTGCTTTCGGCTAGTATGGATGCATGTGATGAGAGAGTTAATGTGTGATATCGTTCAGTAAGAGATATCATGCAAAAGCTTGGGGAAAGCTTCAAAATCCTTTTGATGTCGTGTCCTCGAATCCTGGATGTTATGGATGCGAGCTAGGCAAGCGAATCCAGTCTTGTAAAATCAAACACAAACCAAGCGTTCTATTCTATCCATTACACTCATGGTGTCCCACTAGCTAAAACACCCTAAAGCTGCCCCCCACCCCAAAGCTACTGTATAAAAGTAGTATGCTCACCTAGGCCTATTAGTAAACTAAATGTTTTTGGGCAGACGAACTAAAATGTAAATTTTGTTATTATAAAAAAATTTAAAACTCGGAGATATTTCTCAAGCTGCATAAAACTTTAGCTACTGTTTTAGCAGTCTAACTATAATAGCTATAGCTGGAGTTGTTCTCCCAGCTATTTATCTCCCACCCACATTACAGAAACATTACGCCTAGCGCTGCTTCCCGGGGCATTTAGGGAAAGAGTGTCGGGTAGGGTAGGGGCCCTGTCATGGTTTACAGCACTTTTGCAACTTATTTCTGCCAAACTTTTCTTTTACTGGACCACAATAACCTAATATCGCGACGCCAATTGCCCTTTTGAACGTGGTGCTGCAATAAAGTTGCCAATGTCCCACCCCCATCTTACCATGCCCGACAGCCCCTCTCCATTGGATCCTACAGGTAGGGCTAGATTACACCAGTAAGGAACAAAACCATATAGTGATGGTGAACAATGACTGGCTGAAATAGTCTCTTACCGGCGATAGACGTGTTTATTTAATAAGAGGCATGATCAAACTTGCCGTATTATTCATGCTTGCCAACTCTCCCAAATTGGTCGCAACCCTCCCGAATTTGGGCCCCTCCCTCCAATGTCACACCCTACCGATATCCTTCTGATTTCAAGAAACATGTTCAGAAAATATTTTCATAATTATTTTGTTTATTTCCTAGCCATCTATGCTTTCATATTAGGGCTGCAGTGAGCCCTAAAAACCCAAGCCGGGTTGAGCCTGGGTACGAGCTTTAGGGAATGATACGAGTTGCATCGCGCTATTATCACATTGCTTGCATCATAGTGCAATGGTTTTGCTACCCTCCCCACCTCAGGTCCATGGCAGGGACCTGAAGCTGAGGCTGGCAGTGACCTTACTCTTATATATTACCGAGCGTACTGGCGGCACGATCCGCATTCCTATTACTAATACTACTGTTTTATAGGCAGGGCAACCTTCTTGGGCTCTAATATAAGTGAAGGTCTGTCTTGTCGGCTTTAACCGGCTTTTGCCGCATGCGGTCAGAAGCCGCGCCCACTTTCCTCTATAAGTATCCTTGCACAGAGAGTAGCTCTCCCACTTCTGTTTTGCATCTCTTATCGAGCAGTCGCCCTTTTACTAATAAACTATTAACTGTTCACTATTATCTTGTGCTTTGACCTAGCATGGTGTACTGTTGGTTCTTCTTTGTGACCCTGTGTCTTGCCCCTAGACAGTCACCTCAGCCCTCTTGTCCTCCTCTAATCACAGGTTCCTCCTTCGGCTGCATGCCGGCCGGAGACTGCACAATATAACGAGTTTTTGCTGGTCTTCTCTCTCTCAAGTTGCCAGGGGTCCGTGACCGTTCACCTCCACTCTGAGAGGGTGGGGGCAAACTGTTGCAATATTAGATAGTATAATGAAGGATTCGCACCTCTTTGTGATTACACTAATATTTATTATCACAGGAAGACACATTGTAATAAAGGTCAGTAGATTTCTTTTACCGGCAATGAAAATCACTAAATGTAGGAATAGGAAAATCTTGGTTTTCCCCTGCAACTAATAAGTTATATTTCACCCTAAAATATGCCAATCACTTCAGTTCGGGATCAAGCATTGGTTTGACTCTGAATGAGCCAACCCTACCCTACTGTAGCCCTACTGTAGCCCTACTGTAGCCCTACTGTAGCCCTACTGTAGCCCTACTGTAGCCCTATTGCATATGTGATGTTTCAAGTACCGGTATATAAGGATAATTCAATTTCAAGTTCTAAGTATATATGCAGCATAGCAGTATTTACTGATCGAGAGGTGATTCAAATGAACAGTTCATAGAGTTGTCTGCCTTGATGTGAGCAGTTCATGTATCATAGAGTTGTCTGCCTCCATCTGATCATGTATCATAGAGTTGTCTGCCTCCATCTGATCATGTATCATAGAGTTGTCTACCTTCATCTGATCAGTTCATGTACTATAGAGTTGTCTGCCTCCATCTTATCACGTATCATAGAGTTGTCTATCTTCATCTGATCAGTTCATGTATCATAGAATTGTCTGCCTTCATCAGATCAGTGCATGTACTTTGTATCATGATTCATGACTGACCAGTTATGATACAAAACAAAAGTTGTCTACCTCCATCTGAATTGTTCTTTATTATTGTTATTATTATTATTATTTGATCAGTTAAGCAGACAATAAATTTATATGATGATGTCACAGGTATATAACTGGAATTGACCAATCGCACACTACCAGAGACAGAACACTATCAGATTGGTTTCATTGCACACATTTATTATGTACTCTTAGCACTAGCAGTAGGATACATCATTGCATACAATTTACAATAAGATAACAGCGTGTGTAGCTCTGTTATAATATTCACAACAGGGAGTTTGCTGACCTGCCTCCCACATCCACTCTCAGACCTCGGGCTACTGGCAATCTATTGTGGTGTTTGTATGGGTAACTTAATAAACACAACAGCAATCAAATGAACCCACCATTGTTATTGCATTTGGTGTACTCTCTCTCTATTTCAAACAACGTTTTTAAAAAACCAGTCTGTGCATAGTTTAGTATAGAATGGACGGATTGTCACTCGAAGAGATCGATATAAATAATAATGATAAATTATAAGATATGTGGGCACAAGTTAGAGGTCATTGATACTTAATGATGTGGGACTAGATGAAGGCGTGGATATCGATGAGTGAGCATCTTCTAAACATAAGTCATCAGAACTACTGGAATCAGCTAAACCACCAGCTAAGAATCCTCCTAAAATGTAACAGAGATAACAATTATTATGACACTCAAACTGGCACAATATGGATTGTCAGAACTGTTAGTGACAATAACAACAATACGATAAATGATATGCAATTATGAATTAGTGTCAGGATTGGGGTCATTAGTGTCAAGTTTTGTTAAAATCTGTTAAAATCCGTCACGTGAGAAATTATTGTGGCAGCCATATATTGGGCCTGGTTTGCTGTCAGTTTAGGGTAGCAGTACATCCAGGCTAACTTTAGGTTCAAAGCCTTACCCAGAGGCCCTTAGCATTGATAGCCCAGCGTAACTATTATCTATTATCTTTAACTATTATCTTTTTACAAATCAAGCAAAGTGGCACACACGGGAATCGAACCCGGGTCACCTGCGTGATGGCCTTATCCCCATCCATATGTAAAAAGTATTCGTTGGTAACTAAATGTGGTGTACTTGTATTTGTATTTGTAGGTGTATTTGTAGGTGTAGGAACAACTGCAGTCTGAATGGACCATGTGGTGTATTTGCAGCCTAGGTGTAAAAACCGTTGTAGTTTGAATGGACCAGGTGGTCAGGTGCACCTCATTGTTGTACAATTACACACCTGTATGTCTAGGCTCATTGCAATTATATTTCTAGCAGTAGGTTTTTATACATCATTATTACTTACGAGTGAACAAAACAATCCATCAAAATTTGTGGCTTAGTTCTGATGTAGGCTCACAGATTTACCAGAGTATATAGACAGACCATGTGTTACAAAATAAAAGACTCAGTAGTCAGAATATACTTAAGCATAGGCCACACACACCCAATATTAGTTACCATTCTTAAAACCTAACAAATATTAGTTCCGTTGAGGGACTCACATACAGCTATGTTCTTCTGACAACTATCATTAACCTAACCTAAATCGATTATCGAATCAGGTGGGGTGATGGCACGGTGACGCCACGTAATTGGCATGATGTCACATAATGTTGTCAGTTGTCACCAGTGTGCGAGTAGAGTGACGTCACATTTACCATTTCCTTTTCAGACCAATGAGAAGTGCGGCCTCGAAGTAATATTAGTTAATGTATCTGGCCAAATCAGATCAACAAAACTTTAATATTATTATCAATATTAATTTCGGTTACAATTTCAAAGTTTTGTCATATTATAGGTCAGTTACAAATGTTTGGTGTGTGTGGCCTATGCTAGTCCTGTTTTACGCAGCTGCTAACTTCAATATATATTAAGTGATAAATATCGGACACTTTTTACCATAAGCTTTCTGAAAACGCAGTGCATGGAAATTGTATATTTCTTTGATAGCAATCAATACTATACTGAGAGCATATTAGAGTTATGATAAGACTAACAATGCTAGTAGCGTACTGGTAGTAGCAGCTAGTAGTTCTGGGCATGGTAGGATTCTGGTAAGAAGCTGGTAAGAAGCTGGTAAGAAGCTGGTAAGATGTTGGTTTGGTTACAATAGCCAACTGGTACTAGTTACTCCATAAGACGCTGTATGCTATATTTAAGAGTTTTAGCAAGGAGCAGCAGTGCAAGACCGTAAGAGAGCCAAATGAGTATGACAAAGAGCACAGGCTTGTCCGTCTGGTAGTAAAGTAGAGATGGTTGTACATAGCTTGGCTGTTTTAATGAGATTACTAAAAAGTGACAGAAGAAGGCAACTTATCAGAAAATAATAATCCTTAGTCAGCGGACCGCTTGTGAAATCTTCCACAGTTACTGCTAAGCAGCGGACATTACTTATGTCCGTCTGATGCCGTTCACACAAGTATGCATGCATTGTATCTAGTCGCACAAGTAGATGCCGTTCACAAATACCCTACCAGACTCGGACTACCACAGGATCTGAACGCACAACCTTGTGAATGAGTCGGTTGCACTATTCTACTCGGCCATCTAATCACCACGTAGAACCAGCAACCATGTTGAATTTTGAGTGAAAGGATGTGATTCAAAGCTATTATTGATGTGCCGTCTAAAATATGTAGGTAGGCATGAATAGCAGTGGGATGAAGAATTTTTACTATGCTGATGAGGCATATGATCGCATATTCCTCATCAGCTTTAATTAGTTTTTATCTACCTACTCGAAAGTCAAAATGGAAAAAGTTCAACCGACTACCATGGGGAGAGCTGTGTGTCAAATGATGTACCTGTAGGACTACCATGGGGAGAGCTGTGTGTCAAATGATGTACCTGTAGCACTACCAGGGGGAGAGCTGTGTGTCAAATGATGTACCTGTAGGATTACCATGGGGAAAGCTGTGTGTCAAATGATGTACCGGTAGGCCTACCATGAGGAGAGCTATTATTATTATTATTATTTCATTTATTTGTAAAGCGCTCTATAAACTTGGGAGCGTTTCATAGCGCTATCCCAACATACTAAATAGAATGCATAAATATTAGGCAATAAAATATAAAGCTAAGAGATTAAGTGATTAAAAGCCCAACAATATACTGTAGGCTAATGTAGCACTAAAAATTGTAATAACACT
>JAOQGN010229761.1:0-10576 GCA_027564295.1 Himantozoum antarcticum | reverse complement strand
GCAACTAACATTGCATTATTATGGCCAACATTATTTTACATACTATACATGGAAACTCCCCTAACAACACTGGCATAAAACCTATCCACCACCTCACTGGGATACTTCTTCCGATGACTTCCAAGCCCTCTTCCAGCCACTACTAAAATGTTACGCTCCTGTTCCTACCTTTAAATATAATAAGCTTGTAATCTGCAGTAACATCATTCCATCTCCTAACAATCAGACTGCTTGGTAAAACTACAAAAGCAATGGGTATTTATCGATGTATCTTTGCAAAGATTGTAAATTTTCTGCTATTTTTGGGATATTCACAGTGCCGACGTTCAGGTGTAACTTTAGAGGCATCTACTCACCCTACAGGTATGCATAGTTAGTTCATTGTTATACAGTACTTCTCAAGCCGATGATAAAATCCAAAGGAAAGCCTGGCGAGACTTGAACTATTAGTATTAACATAATAATAATATTAATATTTTTAAAGTTTATGCATCAATTATCATATTCAAAAATCATATTCAATTACCATTGCACAATGAAAATCAAGTAAAACTGTATCTTTTATTAGAACATAATATAAGTTATTAATATTAACTTACATAAAACTGCATAATATAGAATAATGCATAATTTGGAGTATGGTATGTGTCACATCCGTCTATCTGTTTTTGAAGTATTTTTTGCCCTCAACCTCAAGGCAAGCCCCAACCCACGATCCCCAAACCCCAATGGATATGGGGATTGGGGTGTGGGGTGTGGGTTTGAGGAGTTTGGAGATTGGAGTTTAGGGTTTGATGTTGGGGGTCAAAAACAATCCGAAAACTGATAGATTGATCACACTTACATCCATAATGTATATAGAATTGAAATAGGAAAATACAGAAAACTACAGTACATGTAACGTGTTTGTATTGTTTTAGGTGGTAATTCAATAGCAGAGCTAGTTGAGGGAACCACCTGGGCCTCCGGTATTTTACCTGCTGATCAAAACACAGTACTTAATAACTTAGGTCCTAGTGAATATTTCAGTTGAAATAATATTTGTATAAAAAAAAAGTAAAGGCGGTAAGTTCAATTTTTTGACAGACTACGCACAGGTGGTGGGATCTAGTATATCCGCGTTCCGCATCAATGCCACCACCGCATCCGCCGTATAAATATTATTTAGAGATGGGATCTTGGTGTCTGTATTGGAATGTGCATAAGCTTTGTAATAGATGACCTTGTAATAGATGACTTTGTGAAACACTATGAGATAATAAATATAATCATCTGCTATTTGTAATAATTGTGATACGGGATGTTATTCTACATTACAACTGCTGTATTATTTAGAGGTAACAAGATATGTAGGAAGTATTTATAGGATGTATATATATATAATTATGATTACGTTTGATATTTCAGACATCAATTACTACTCAAAAATAATACTATTCTTTATGTAGCTTCTTTGTATGTGTATATCAGAGCACAATAATGATAAAATGACTTTAACAAAGAACATAATAATAACAAACATTAGCCCTCCCCTAATCAATGGTAATATATTCTGCTTTAGTTACATATTGACATTCATACGTAACTACTAACAAAGTTAGATGGGCAATTGATAAGTTTGAAGCTTTTAAGTACGCAGGACCAGATGGGGTCCAATGATTTTTTCCAGCTATGCTTCAAAAATCATTGGACCCCATTTTGGACCACGTATGTGTACTATTTAAGAAGAATTTATCAATTAAGAATTAATTAAAAATTAGTTAAGAATTTCTTGAAATATAGTTATCTGCCTCAATCGTGGCGGGAGGAAGTTGTGAATTTTATACTTAAACCTGGGAAACAATCATATTACGAATCAAAATCTTTTAGACCTATTAGTCTTTCTTCCTTTTTACTGATAGCATTAGAAAGGCTTCTGGAGACACATGTAAGAGATCACTTATCAGTATTCCATCCATTAAGCAGCAGACAGCATGCCAATATACCTGGTAGATCTACCGAAAGGGCGTTATTAGAATTAACTAATTTCATAAAATCTGTGAAGAAAAAGAAATTTGATGTTTTTATGGCCTTTCCGGAGATAGAAGGTGCTTCCGATAATACTATTCAACCTAAATGTACATGTATCGCGCACATCTAAAAGATGTTCGCTTAAACAGCGTTCTGTTTCTAATTGTGTTTGCTCCTTTATTGAAAATATGCTCATCCATAGAATGATTAATGTGAAACATGAGTATGAATCTTTGAGACGGTGAGTCATGCGAGGCTGTCCTCAAGGTGGGTTTTGTCACCACTGTTGTGGAATATATTTGTAGATACCTTGATAGAGGAATTAAGTAATAAGGAATTTTATTGTCAGGGTTATGCAGATGACATTGTCGTGGCAGTGAAGAGGAAACATCCTAATACTTTGTTTGATTTATTAAACAATGCGTTCAGTAAAACTGAAAAGTGGTGCGTATCTAATGAATGAGCTAACCATTAATCTAGATAAAAGTAATCTCATCATATTTACTGAAAGCGTAAACCTAATCTAACTTGTCCTACAATTCTTTTTAAAAAGAAACATTAATCCAGATAAAAGTAATCTCATCATATTTACTGAAAAGCGTAAACCTAATCTAACTTGTCCTACAATTCTTTTTAAAAAGAAACATTCTTTAACTAATGAAATAAGGTAAAATACCTCGGAGTCACTTTTAGCACTAAGTTGAAATGGAATAAACAGATCGACTTAAGATTGAGGAAACCTACCAATATTTTATGGCAGTGTAGGAACGTCATCGGTAAATTAAACAGGACAGCATGTCTATTAATATCTGGGTGGTTGAAGTCTACACCAAGTGCAGCTCTAGAATTAATGGTAGGTATTGGACCACTAGATCTATATATTAAACATACTGCTTTGTCTGCTTGTTTTGGTATGACAATTCTTCATCAAAGTATCATTAAAAATGTAGATGTAGAGCTTGCAAACAATTTGTCTTTGGTTTCATCAAAATCTATTCTACCCATCAATAAAATAGAAGTAATATAGACTTTATAAAAAATTTCTCGATGAAAATCCATGATAAACAATATTGCTTGGACAATAAAACAGGAGAGATCCGAAACACAGGTATTGATTTTTCTAATTTAATGTAATTAAATGTTTAACAATTTAAAATTTTAAATGTTAGAAAGACGGTAGATCTTCTGTGGTGCGTTGCCTGGCAAATGCCCACCACCGAAGAGAATCTTAAGAGAGGGCAGGTTTAGCTCCTTCTGTGCAGTCAACTTATTTGGAACATCAACATTTATGTCATTTTAATTATGAGAAAGAAAATAGCGTCAGTAGTATTGTAACAGTAGTATTGTAACAGAGGTAATAATTTATGGCCTTACGTATGTTGCATAGCCGTATCTCAGGGCCTCCCCACCAGCTACCCAAGAGAGCCCAGGCGCTCTAGGTAAGGCTATACCTTATCTAGGTGTCATATAATAATATTGCTGGCCGTCTACTTGGGCGATGTTTGCATGACGTACAGTATGATGCTGCTCAGGTTAGATTAGGTCAGGCTAAAATCCGTTTGTTGTCTCACAAGTGAGAAATACTGTGGCTGAAACCAAGGCCGCCATATACGGCGCCCGATTTGCTCTCAATTAAGGGCTGGAGCAGACCCAGGTTCAGAACCTTGCCCAGAGGCCCTTAGGTATGTTTTTTGAGAGTGGTGGAGGTTTCCGAGGCCTCAGTATACTCTCACTCTGACTTTGGAGATGCATTGGCAGAAGTCTATGAGATGCATTGGCAGAAGTCTATGGGATGCATTGGCAGAAGTCTATGGGATGCATTGGCAGAAGTCTATGGGATGCATTGCTCAGCATGTCCAGAGCTGACCACTTATCTATTTTTCCATTGGGACAGAGGTATTTTCCAACACACGAGACATGAGTATTTTAGGTCCTGATCCGAATAGACTCAGCAGATACAGGCTAGAAGGTTGTTGCTGACAGCTTTTTGCCAGCTTTTTGCATAGCTGGGACACGAATCTAGCCGCTTTCAGCTGTGGCCACAACTGGGCCACACCTACTGACTCACTGTCTAACATGCTCAATATCATTATTATATTGTTTGAAGCTGAAGCAAAATTGCAGGGCAGCATTAATGTAGAAGATTCTTCCCTAACCTCAAACATATCCTTTGGACCTGTATTCTAAGATTGTAATAATAATTATGCAATTGAGTAGCAAAAGTAAAAAAAACTCTTTTAAATTTTTATGTTCATGTCTTACATGCACGTATTGGAATAAACACACGTGCTGCTACTTATCTGTTAAAAATTGTGACAGTGGACATGTATTTATTTTACTTGTAAACACAAAACTCATCATCAATGCATCAACTTGTGATGAATGCAGCCCAGATATACTTCTACATCTACATGAATATTCTCAGTATCAGCTGCTAATTTTGTTATTATTAAAATTATCTGGTATAGTTTTTGCTATGTTTATACAAAATCAAAGAAAACAGATTTCAGGATGTGCCTTAGGGTGGTTAAATTTTATTTCATAATCAAATTACTTTCACTTTCACACATACAAAGTTGACAGACTCTCTTTACTGTCCATAGTCACTTCATCATACACACACCCCTTGAGAGCAGCTATTGCCTTCAATTACATCTGGGTATAATTGTAATTTGTCAATTACCAGGTCTTTGTATAGCCCTATCACAGGGCTCATCTCAATGACGGGATGGCCTTCATGCCACCCTGTCTTGAAGGACACCCAATATGATAGGGCTAGGTCTTATATGTGACACTTACCTCAAGTGCTCTTCGGACTATAATATAAACTCTTGACTCCTAACGTCTATTAGGATTGGTCAGTATGTTTACAATGACAGCAGTAATGCAGTAATATCTATGTCAAATAAATAACAAAATGTCACTTCTATTGATTGCTATTTAGATAGCCAATTTGTGCTCATTACCAACTGACAAAAATATTCAGTCTGCAACTCTGCATAACCTATTTCTCACAAAGAAAGAGCATTGGTGTGGGATTGCACAAATGTATGCAATGTATACAGTATTATACAAGATACATGTAGTTACAGCTTAGTTAAGTAATTCGAAGTATCTCTGGAGAAATGTAAGAGTCATGGAGAAAGGGTGATGACCGGCCATTTGACCTTACATTGACCTTACATAGAATATATGAATCAGGAACTCGCAGATGTCCCTTTTCCAGGGGCGTTATGATAATATGCAGGGGCTTAGTCCGAAAACATTCGGCACGCGCAGGCTACCACCCAGTATTAACTCAGTCATGGCGATTTTGGTCAACAGTACAAATATGATACCTGGCTGCAGTTGTGGGCGTGGTCTGCAGTTGTGGGCGTGGTTAACAACGGACTGAGTGTTTTGGTATTCATGCTTAATAAATGTTTCCTCTCTGAATTCATCTCTGAACTGTTTCGACATAATTTATTATTTTTCGTAACTTTGGAGAATTGGAATAAAATATGAGAAATGTGCTGCTCAGTTTATTCGATCAGGACGGTAATTGAGTAAACATAAACATTGGTTTTGAATGATGGAAATACTGGTTGCTGGTTGTTGGAAATACTGGTTGCTGGTTGTTGGAAATACTGGTTGCTGGTTCCAATATCAGCATGTAATAACATTTTTATCAATGTAAATCAATTGTAATTGATTTTTCCCAGCTTAATCCATATCATGGAGAAACTGAAACTGAAGCTTTCAGATGTGGATGTGTTTTAATTATCCTCTTAAATAAACAGTATTGTGCAAAAACTGCAGTTGCATTTAACAAAGTATTGCAAAGTATAGCAATGTATAGCAAAGTATATCAATGTATAGCAAAGTAAGGCAAAGCATAGCGATGCATAGCGATGCATAGCGATGCATAGCGATGCATAGCGATGCATAGCGATGCATAGCGATGCATAGCGATACATAGCGATACATGACTAGCTATATCAAATAATGCTATATACCACTGCTTGAATAAATCTGTCACAAAATCGAAAGCTTTTTCAAATACTATTGAAGGAATTTTTTTCATTGATAATATTACAGAAATGAAAAATTGCAGAGGTGAGCACATCAAGGAGAGATATCCAAAAATTGAAAAATCTATTGCCATTGACTGATCAGGTGAATGAGATCACATTTACATGCCGAATTATTGAAGACCCAGAAGATCATTGCCTGAGCTCATTTTGAGATGAGTGCATCTTTGCCTTGTTTTTGCTTTTTATGATAGCCAAGGAACATAAGCAAAATCGCCAGTTGCGGAGTTGTCTTCTCTCTGTAAACTGCTGTTGCATGCTAAGCAGACAACTCGAACCATAATGTTATGTAAAAATATAGAATAAGAAATGCTAAAGATAGGCCTATTGTTGCACTACAGTTACATTATAGTTATTCTATGTGAATGTTCTATTTCCAGGCAGCACCTTATATTCGGAGCCGGAAAGTCAGCGACTGACAGAGGAGAATACTCCAGTAAACTGTTTACTGCCAGCTGACAATAACAAGATCTTAGCGGCTTGTGGTAACACCCTCTACACGCTAAGTGCTATCAGCGATCTCAAAATATTGGTGAGTATCTCAACCCTAGGAAGGGTCAGCGTGTAAGTTAGTGCTCCATGATGTAAACAATTTATATTATAAAGCTTGCAACATTGAGATTTATCTGGCCTGTTTGCTTTTCCTTTAGAGAGAATTAAAGTTCCTGATTAATCATTCCTACTAAGTTTTTTGTTTATGAAAGGCAATGCAGGAGCACACTCTTCTCCAGACATTTCAGCTCAACAACCAAGCAGTTGGGAAGCAGTACATACCTGTATGTACCTGCTACTTAGAAAAGTCGTTCATGTCATTTTTTCCTACATCTATTTCAGTCTTCAGATGCAATTTGAGTTTGCAACAGCGAGCACCCTGAGTCGTTATAATTGTTGCTCATATGAGTACAAAGAATCTTTATTACATAGTTTCAGCATGGAGTTGTCAGGTCGACGGCGTCAGTGAGATTATCTTTTTGGAAGTTGTGCTCTCTCAAAATCATCGATAACTTAGCTGTTGTTATCGACGAGATTGTGCGTAGCAAGAGGTAAAAAATTGAAAACGGTCTCACTGTGAATGGTATCATACGTCATAAAAATGTGCGTATTACGTGACTGATCACCACTATCAGAGGATGGCGTAGAGCTGACAATTATGTACTGAAACTCTCTATAATATCTCAAACATCAGCTTGACCTCAGACGTTGTTGTGTTCCTTGTAACTGTAGGACACGCATGTATTATCTGGGCTGTCACTGTGCATTGGTAAGATGGTAAGGCTGGGATATGGTATTTGGTACTCCTGCACTGGAGACCCTAGCCTTAGGCTCATACATCATGAAACCTACAAGAACATATCTGAAGTGAATATTGGGAACGCCTTAGCAAGGCTTCGGCCTGATGGTATGTATGTGTATATCCTGTTTGCATGCCTTTTTGTAATGTAGGTAACGAGGCTAATTGGCACTCGCTTACAGAATGTCACCCACCTTTTAGATAGGCTTTGGACTTACTCTATCAACTATGGACCACATTTATCAGCAGACTATATTTTAAAAGCTAACCTATTGAAATACTCTATCACTCATGTGTTCAATAGTCAATTCTGCCTTTGCTCAAATCTGTGCTCATCCATGGTTGGTGTAAAAGCCATTGTCTCCAAACCCAATTTTATAGCTGCTGCCTTCATTTCAACTTGATAGGTGCAAATATATAGCTATTAGTTAGTGTTAGTATCAGGTTTGTTATAACATTACAGGTGATGTGGATGGCTCAAAGGTGGCTATTACTGCTTTAACAACCTCACAGGGCTTAGTGTGGGTCGGCACAAACACTGGCCACATTCTAACCATTCCAGTACCAGTGAGTATTTCAGTACCAGTGGGTATTCCAGTACCAGCGAGTATTTCAGTAACTGAGTATTTTATAAAGTCGAACAACGCTTTCAAAACTAAACAAAAATTGGAAACCACATGTACAGCAACTCATAAAAAAAGTTGCCGAAAGGTGGAAACTGCTTTTTATATTATAATTTGCTGTGCTTTGGACAATGGCGTAATCGCTATAGATTTTAATAAGGATAATTTTGAAATTGTGTAAGCACCTCATATTATGGATATTTAGTTACATTTGCAGTATTTAGTGTGCAAAATATGTTGAAGCTTCCTGTGGTTTTAGATACTAGAAGGTATACCACAGCAGTCAGGGAGAGTAAACATGTCTTCTCTGTGTCACACTTCTCCAGTTAAATTCATATCAACTATCCAATGCAGTATTTCCTTTGCTTCACGTTCCATAAGTGGTGAGTAGAGTTGTCTTATCTTAGCTCCATATATACTGTATTGTGTATAGGATGCTTGTGGATGGAGCCAATTCCTTGTCTAATAATGAGTTTTCCACATTCAAATTATATTATTGTTATTATTTTGTTAGCAGACTTTCCCAAGACAAAATTTGCAAATTAACATCTGACGAATACAAGAGTTCATTGGTCATCTTGGTAATGTTGTGAAACCCCGATTATAAGATTTTAATTATTCGTTGAATACAATTATCTGCTTGTTACTTTAACATGCTTAGATATAATGTTGTACCATGATTATGAACCACACTGGTAATTAATACTTATACTATAATAAGTACTAGCGACATTACTATTGTAACATTTATATGAGGAGTTATGTTTCCCCCACCCCTTTAAACGTTGGCAGACAGCTCCACTTGTACTATGGTGTCCGTGGTGTAAATGTGAATCCGGGACTGTCCGAATCCGTCGTTTTGAAAGGGTGTGTCCATAATCGAGAACTCTTGTGCAATAGATGAGGGGGGTAATTGTATGCCCAAATCCCAACTGCAAACTTCAAACACTAATTTCCGAAACGGCAGTTATGAACAGTTCGTATTCCTTCAGATGTACATGTAAATCATTTTCACTAATGCATGTGGGAAGCCTTGCGCATTTCCTTCCTGTTGTTAGAGAGCTCGTTCTGGTTTTCGCACGATGCAAGGAACTTCCCTTTTCAATTATATATTTTTTAACCATGCCCACATAGCCTTGTATGAGTAGACATTCTCAGCAGACGATTATTATTCTAGTATTTGTCACAACGAGCCTAATTCTGCTATTTCTTCTACGTTTCACAGTAATTAACGGAGTCTATTCACATAACTCACCTTCATTTAAGTTAGCAATGTTAGCATAAATAGCTTGTATGAGGTGCTTGTATGAGGTACTTCTATGAGGTGCTTGTATGAGGTGCTTGTATGAGGTGCTTATATAGAACATCTGCATGATTCCAGCTAGAGAAGAGAGGAGTTAAGTATACATTACTCACACTAACTCACTTGTAGCTAACACATTACTTGTTCTCCTATCACAGATGCTGACATGGATGCTGTAGATTATGCAAGCTGTCGGAGTTCTGCCGACACTTCATCTGTTGGCTATGATTCAGACACCTTTGAAGAGCTGGAGAGTAACCAGCAGAGCAGCAGCAGTGTTCAGTCACAAAGCAGTATCCAATCACAGAGCAGTATTCGATCAAAGAGAGGCTCATTAGCTGCCATGAAGAACAAGGTACCTCATTAGCAGTCTTAACCTCTAAACCTGCTGCAACTAAATTCCCTCTGTCCCTCCATTTATCCATCCATCACTTTTTCCCTCTCCTTCTTGTGAGGGGGAGGTATGGTATGCTTGGGATAGTCTATGTATTTATGTAATCAAATGGAACAATAAGTATACTATACTTTGAATGTTATACAAAGCTACGAATGAAGTCTGGAAGTTAAAATGATGATGACGATGATGACTATAATGTCTGAAATCTCTAACAAATCAATGTCATAGCCCATAATTATAACATTCACAATGTTAATACGTTAGTAATTATCTCCTCTTCAGTGGCTAGCACATCAGAAACTGCTAACCTAAAGCTGTTATGAATTGGTTTTAGCTGGGAGGTGGAAGCAATTTGAAGCAGTCAAAAGCCTTTGCTCTGTCAACGCCAAATCTAGCATTCCATAGAGGGGGAGATGCACCTGGACTTCGGAGAGCCCCTCACCATGGAATGTATGACAGTCTGATGAAATTAGACGACTTTGATACAACAATGTCTACAACTGATTTAATCAATAGTCTAGTACCTACTAACCAGCTGCCTATAGAAAGACTGTGCACAAAGATCTCTACTCAGAAAGGTTCCACTAAGTTGAAGGTCACCAAATCATCTAGTATAGCTAATCTAAGGCCTGCTCAGTCTAGACCACTAAGCAAAAATAGGTTCGTAAGATATTTGTCTTTTTCAAAGTTTCAATTATTTTCTTTACAGTCAATGACAATGGCTTATGGTTCATGATCCATTGGGTATGGAGAGTTGCATTATGTTATTTTAAGTTTATTTTATTGTTTGTGCATTTTATGTTTATTTTATTGTTTGTGCATTTTATGTTTATTTTATTGTTTGTGCATTTTATGTTTATTTTATATGTTGTATTAGATATT
>JAOQGN010229760.1:0-17194 GCA_027564295.1 Himantozoum antarcticum | reverse complement strand
CTATAAAAATATTTCATATTAGCACTAGAGTTACTATCAGATTACTATTACTAATTTTAGCATGCTGTTTACAGTAACATTATTTACTAATACTATTTCTCACATAATATACTGCAATGTTTGTTTTAAACATTGGTATCAGATTTAAACATTACTATCAGATTACTATCAAAGTTTAGCACACTGTTTACAATAATATTAGTTACCATATTGTTCATAAGATTCACTGCTGTGTCTGTTTTATTATGTTGGTGAAGCAACTTTTTGCAATAAGTTGTGGAAAATATTTGTGGAAAAGGAAGATGTCATGATATCATCATGTTGTACAAACATTAGTGTTACTGCAAGAACACATTAACCTACTTTTACATCCTGGCAATGCATGCTGCCAGCTATTTTTATTATAATCATCAGTTGTCATGTAGCTGTACAATAAAGAACACACATGTCGATCCATTGCAAATTAACAATATTAATTGTGTAACTACCAAGTAAGCACAGTACATTTGTTACATAACAACACAAATAAGTTTAATGATATTGTGTAGGCCTATTATGTCAAATGATTGGAGCTGGATTGGAGCATTATGTTCTAGCTAAAATCATGTACATGTATGCTGGAGTAGCATACATGTAGCTGCAGTAGGGTCGGGTCGGGTAGCATCTACTTGGTCACGGTTAAGCTTGACTTTAGGGCAAAACTTGACCCGGCAATAGAGGGTCATTGATTGTTAGTATATTTTATGGTAAAGTATAATTATTTTACATAAAATGTTAGTTACAATCTAAAACTCGATGTAATGTAAACCTGGAATGTAATTAAATAAAAAATAAAATTATAATCGTAAAAATGTAATTATTAAAAATAAAATTAACAAAAGACAATAATATGAGATCTTAAAATGTTCTACCAATTTGTGTCATAACATCGGTACGGTATGACCCGCCCCGACAAGACTCCCCTTAAAAGTACCCGAGCTTGACCCGGCTCGGAGTTTTCATGGCTCACCACAGCGCAAATATATATTGTAATTGCATTGTAGTGTCTTGTAATTGTAATAAGTTATAATAATTATTTAATATAAATATAATATTCTACAGGTACTAATAGCAAATTTTCCATGTTTATATAGGATGTTGTTGGAGACATAAAAGACGCAGAGTCAGAGGAGGCTAGGCCACCATCCTGCAATTCCAATTCAACAGCTTCTGGTATGACAGCATCGGGATATTTTCTCCAACTGCCAGGAAAAGAAAGATGATTACAACAGTCAGGCCACGGATGACTTAGCTAAAAGCCTCCGCAGCCTGGTAGCGGCTCGTAGGCAAAGTGACATATTTGAGACTTTTGGAAAGTCTGTGGCTAGCCAGTTGCGGGCTATGCCCGATGCACAGCAGAGAGCACTGGCAATGCTCAATATACAAAAGCTATTATACGAAGCCCAATTTCCTTCACTCCCCATTTATGCTCTGACCAGGATAAAGTTAAATTTCATTTTTCACTTGTAATTAGCAATGTGTATTTATTTGCAAATTTAAGGTTTTGCTGTGTTAATCAAAACAAAAATAGTTTGGTTTTCTTACTATTTGCCGTTAGAAAGTTATAGCACTTTGAAAATGGTTGCCGGGATAAAGTTAAATTTATTTCATTTTATTTAATTTTATCCTGGAAAAGGAATGCGTGACCAAGATAAAGTTAAATTTTTTGTTACATTATTTAGCTTTATCCTGACAACGCATTCTTCAAAATACTTGTTTAAATACATGTTTGCATTGAATTGTTTTTGAAATTAAGTGAATATTTCAAGATAGATAGGCCTACTATGAATTTGCAATGGCTAAATGCCGTCAATGTTGAAACGATTTTATTCACAAAGATCCAAACGTGACATGTCCGGGTTGCCGGAATTACTGTACGGTACATGGGTTACTAAAGCGGTTGACGTTTGGAGTGCAAGAAAATCATGGTGGTAAGTGCAACTTTTGATGAAAATGTTATTATCTGCGTAATAAAAAATGCCAATCTTTTTAACTTTCATCAACATAACCGAGTTCGAAGACAGAAGTCGATGTTCTCTACAATGTCAAGAATTAAAGAGCTGTGGAGAAGAATATACAGGTAGAGTCTGGAAATAGCGGTAAGTGAGCATTTTATTTCAAGGTAATGTATATTATTAATCAAGCAATATAATATTCTAGTAGTAAGTTTCATTGATATAGTTGGGAATTATTGTTTCCCGCCTATTGAGGGTGTTCAAATGTCGTCAAATTATTTGCTCTCTTTCTTGGAGGTTAGTATTATTACTCGTCGTAGTCACATGACCAAAAAAACGGTATAAAAGTGATGGTCCTAAGCCTTATCCCTTCCTTACATTCAACACGTTCTTAAGTCAACATGTGTGCTTTAGAATTTCATTAATCATGGTTTATACCAGACGCCAATTGAAGGATGCCGATTTTGAGAGCGCCATTGAACTAAGCAAAGGTAAAATCATCTAACGTCCACCATATTATATTTATTATATATTTTAGTTTGTACTAGAACATTATGAGCGAGAATCATCTAGCTTGCCCATTTTATATTTATGAACTTGTACTAGTACATTTTGAGTGAGTACTTTCAATGTGGAGAAACATATTGTTTGTTTTTTAGATTATCATTTGAAATTTATTTTGTGCTGTAGGAAGTGTCGACTCGCAGGGTGCGGGTCCCCCAGGCCTGCAGCAGGGCGCTGGTCCATCGGGCCTGCAGCTGGAGGAAAGTCGTGTTTCTGGTAACTCCACGTCCAGGGTCAAGGTGACAGGAAAGGGGAAAGGAAAGGTGACAGGAAGTGGAAAAGGGAAGCAATCTGCAAAACGTCGTGAACATGCAACAGAAGCGTCAAGACCTGCGAAGCGCTCACGTCGACTGATTTTCTGTGAGTAATTAATACGAAATTGTATGGTTTTACAATCAAAGATGCTGATATAGTCAGTGCAGGCTAAAATAATATTATTATTTTATTATTTATGTTTTTAGTAATATTTACTTTAATATTAAATTTATGTTTAAGCTTCACCGAAACAGAAAAACTGTCTGCAACATGATAAATATTAATAAATATAATGTTAGATTGCTTTTGTTTCAGCTTCATCTGAGGAAGAGGAGAATATTGAGGAGCCAATTTACGAGCCTATATTGCGAGGAGCCGAGGAGAATGATGACTCGGAGGAAGAAGCAGAACCAGCTGCTGCTGGTGTGGCAATAGAAGCTACCGAAGGAATAGAATCTGAGGAGGATGTGGTTGGAGATTCTAGTGAGGAGGATCAACCTCAACAAAGGAAGCGATGTATGTGTCACATGCTGTTAATCCATTTGCTACTTTGCCAATCGCAATTGCATTCTTCCTGTATTTCTAACATATATTCTAATATTTTAGATCTTAACTCTGAATATCTCAATCACGATTAATTTAAATTTTTTTTAGATATTACTCATGAAGAACAGCGGCAGGACCAAAAGACTAAGCACCCCCTACGCCCACCATGTGACTGCCAGTGGGAATGCAGGACCCTATTCACTGATGCACGGAGGTTGCAGATCCATGAAGAGTTCTGGGGCCTCCACTATGAAGAGAGGAGAGCGATGGCTCGTCAGCTCCTTGACAAAGTACGTTTCCATTTGCACTTAGAACTAAAATCCTGTCACCACTCTAGCTTGCACAAATACTAAATTGCACAATGAATGGCCACTCGTTTGTTTCATGATATTTTGATCTTGTACTATATTCTCTTTTCAGGTGGCTGGGCATTCTATACGATACCATCTCAGAGCAGACAACGGCTGTAGGGTGCATGTATGCAGAGTTATGTTTCTGCACACTATCGGCTATCGAAAAAGCAGTCACTTTGTGTACTGCATTTTCAAGATAACCACACCGGAGCAGAGTGTGCCTCCTAAGAGCTTGAGAGGGAAAGCTGCACCAAGAAGCATCTTGGTTGATAAGGAAGAGGTAACAAATCATGTGGAGAGCTTCCGGCCATCAATATCACATCACAGAAGGGAGCATGCCCCACGAGTGCGTTATCTTACCCCTGAGTTGGATTGTAAGAGCATGGTGAATGACTACAATATCAAGCATCCTGAAAGACCAATTGGCTATACAACCTACAGGAGAGTTCTGAGGTTGGCAAAAATAACGTCCTTTTGTATATCTTATAATAAATTGGTATCATCATAATCATTAATAAATTTATTAAAAACCTGATGCCACGTCTCATTGCAAATATTTCGTAATATTTTAGATCAATGAACATATCCTTTGCAAAGCTGGGCCTTGAGGAGTGTTCCACCTGCCAACTCCTTGATGGTGAGGAGCTGCATGCTCACAAGATGGAGGCGGAGATACGGCAAGCACTATATCGAGCCGATCGTGATTCTAATGCGCTTGTGTACACCCTTGATTTGCAGAAAGTTCTAATGCTCCCACGGTAAGCCAAGCATGATACTTGAATGTCTACATACTAACTCCATATTAAGCCATTCTGCAACACTTGGTTAAATAATAATTTAAACGATCTCAAACTGTCCACTTAGTGCAACTCAAACTATTTTGATTGAAATTTATAACTTTTTAGATTAGAACAATACAAGGAGGCCATCTTCTGTCGCCGCCTGGTGACGTTTCACGAGACACTTGCCCCAGCCGGGAAGGTGTCAACGGAGAGACCGGTTGTCAGTGCGATTTGGCATGAAGCTACGGCTGGCAGGTCTGCTCGGGAAGTTGCGTCAGCCATACTGAAGCTAATTCAGGTATCAAATTATTTAATATATTCAGCAAACAATAATGCAGCAACGTGTAAATATAATTTATTATTTATAATTATGATTCTTGTGGCCATTTTCGCTGATGTACCTTTATAATATACCAATTACAATTTTCTTGCTACAGGTTCCACAACTTGCTGAGAGTGACACTCTGGCTATCTGGCTAGATAACTGTTCTGGGCAGAACAAAAACTACGTGTTGTTCCAGACATTGTTCTCCGCCGTCCAGCAACAGGAGGTTGCTTTCAAAGTCATCACCTTGAAGTACTTCGTCGCCGGGCACAGCTTTATGGCTGCCGACAGCTTCCATGCTGCGGTTGAACGGCGGATGAAGAAAGTCAAGTCTGTGCTGAACATCCGTGACTTTGAGGTAAGGGTAGAAACAATTATATTTATATTGGTGTCATCTATAATATATTTTTTCTTATCATGGATGATTATATAATTATTATAATATTGACGGCTTTGCATGGTTTCTGATCTATTGCAACCAAGCGAATGACTTTAATTTCTTTAACAGCAGCTGCTTTATCATTAGCCTTTCTGTTCTAGAGATGCGTCAGAACTGCTGCATCTGATGTAGTAACACTGCTGTTGGGAGATAGAGATTTCTTGTCTCTTCCCGACGAGCATAGCCAGAGGAAGGTCGGTGACAGCAGGGTGAAAGTGACTGACATACAGTCCATACAGTTCCGTCATAAGTGAGTTTAAATCTATCTTGTTCGGTTCCCGAGTTCTATTTTAGTTTTGTATAATATTCTTTTTGCAAGTCTTATTCTTGATGTCTCTTTTGTGTCATGCATTATTTGTTTATTATTTGCTTTGCAGCTCGAAGCATGTATATGCCAAGAGTGATATTGCTGGTGACTGGGAGGTTTTCTCATTCATGAAGAAAACCTCCAGACAAGTCAGTCTTCGCTCTCTTCATCCTGTGCGATCTGGCCCTCGTGGTGTCAGCGTTGATAAGAAGAGAGACATCCTTCGTACTCTTGTGCCTCTGATGCAGCCGTTTGGTGAGGAGAAGGTTCGCTTCTGGCGTGACCTGCCTGCCGATGAGGTTGCTGACTTGGCTGAGGCGTCTGACCAAGAGTAACATCTAGTAAGAAACCCTTTAATTATACAGTGCAACATCCATTATTACAATTTGCATTCAAAAATATTAGATTTATCAACGATCTTTTGTCATTTACTCTAATTATTAAATTATTTCATTATTTATTGAATCTAGCATATTTAATAATAAATTTCTTTGATATATTGCAACTAAATTTGTTGACGCAAATTTATATAAATATTGTTAGATACATAACAAATTAAAATTATTTCTTTGCAGATGCTGATACCCTGCTGCATGGAGCTATTTGCTAACCCAAAGGAAAAGGTATCCCTGCCATGCCAGGGGCTTGTGACCCCCGGTCAAAGTCATTTATGACTTTGGCCACTGGTTTAGTGCGCCCTTGGTGTCACGATTTCTAAAAGTCACTCTCAGATTGCCTGAGTATCTCTAGGCGCACGGAGCCATTTGCTAACCCAAAGGAAAAGGTACCCCTGCCGTGCCAGGAGCTCGTGACTGGTCAAAGTCATTTATGGAATTGGCCACTGGTTTAGTGCGCCCTTGGTGTCACGAATTTCTAAAAGTCACTCTCAGGATTTCCTGTGTATTCTCTATCTCAGGTGCACCATTGTCAGCGGGGTAGGGCTTAACAACTTATTTTTAGTGGGAACCAACGCATCCTATAATCATTAATTAGTGTGCCTTGTCCCATATTATGGGGTTTGCTTTATAATAACAGTCCAATTATATTTTAACGTGGTATATTTACCAAATCATCACTACATACACCTAGTTATTTTTTTAAGTGTGAAAACCTCCAAGCAATATTAGCTGACGATCACCACGAAACGAAGGTGACAATTTACCCAAAATAATTAAGATAACATAAAACATAAAAATCAGTTTTCAGTTTCTCTAAAAAAACACAGATACAAGTGTATCTGTGGACACAGTGCACTCTGAAATCCCTAAGGCACCAGCCTCCACGTGGCGAGAGTCGGCCAACGTCTATTTATAGACGGCTAATATGCTCGGAGGCCTGTCGCAAAGGATAGCTGCACTCTCAGCTTCAGAGTATCGGGCTAGGGCTAACCACCCAAACCGGATTATTCTCCTGGTTACGAACAGACGAAATAATCAAAGTACTCATTCTGTCCCCGCTCCAGGGATAGACACCAGGGAACAAGACGCTGGCTCTCGAGGCATCGGAGTAACCAGCTGTGCCTCTACGGGATGTCAGGACCCAGGAACGAACAATGGACCAGAGACTTCGCCTCCGGAAAGCTATACCGGTACGTTCGGTTAACAAGCACCTATCTTCTGTTCCAACTACATTGAGAGTCCTATCTTGTCAAAAGCTCTTCGACAAATGACACAAGAGAACCTTTGACAAGATAGGACTCTCAATACATCTAAGATCTCGACATCCAACAGAGTATCATGCTGCAAACGAGCCAGTAGTGAAGAAACAGAGATGGAACTATGAGACCCTCTCAGAACTAGCTAGAGTGGAAAATTCTATACCAACAGGTACATACGCCATCAATCAGGAGATTCGAAGGTTCCTGCCACAATACTCACTAGCACAGGTCAAAGGCGTGAGGAACAAGAACAAGCAATACCCTCCTATATTGAAGCAAGTTAGAGAGCAACAACTGAGGACCTCCGTTGAAAGTTCACCCGACGAAGTGCCCGATGATGATCATACCAGTACCCCCACCTCCACTACGGGAGATCTACTAGCTATCCTAAATTGGGATCTACTCTGTGCACGCCTACCCATCAACCAGGACCCGAGGAATCTAATACACAGTCAGCAGTTCATAGATGTCATATTCAACTCGCTTTTTCCATCCAAGGCAAAGAATGCTGTCATGAGTGTGGCGACTCTAGAACATCCAGCACCTGCAGAACCAACCAACAGGCGAAAGAGGAAGGATCTGTATAAGCGAGTGCAGAGGAACTTCACCTCCAATAAGAGCCTAGCCATCAACTCTATTGTCGACGGTAGCTAAGGGAAGAAGAACCTGCCACTTCCAGCTGGCATGGAAGCTTTCTGGAGGGAGGTTTTTACCACCAGCTCTGTAACAGACAGACGGAGCCTAGAGCCCAGAGAACCACCCTTCACCGACCTTCTTGCTCCCATCTCATCCGAGGACGTTATGGCTACTCCGAAGAGCAAGACAAAGGGTGCTCCTAGACCCGACGGCTACAACTGGAAGGACCTTGCTGCAGCAGATTGTAACCTTCTTGTGTCCATACTCAATATACGGCTGTTGTCTGGAAAGATTCCGAGGCTGGGTGTAAGGATAACAACACTCATCCCCAAAGTCGCAGGTACGCGGAACCCTGCGGAATATAGACTGATTACGGTATCATCAGTATTCGTTCCATTTATTCCTCTGTATTCTAGGAGACTGCTTTGAGAAACAACTACCTATATCTGACTGGCAAAAAGGGTTCAGGAAAGGAGATGGCCTATTCTTCAGTTCCCTGTTATTACAGAAGGCCATAGATGATTCCAAGAGCAAGCATGAAAACCTCAGAGCTGCTTTTGTAGACGTATGAAAGCCTTCGACAGTGTCTCCCATGACTCTATGGTTGCCTGTCGTTGGGTGGGAGTGCCCGAACACCTGATCGGGTATCTCCAGCGATTCTACAAAGGCAGCAGTACGAAGTTGAAGCTTGAAGGTGAACTAAGCAACTCGATCATTGCTGGCAGGGGTATCAAGCAGGGTGACCTCTTGTCTGTTCATTTATTCAATGCAGTAATAGAGCTCTGCACAGCTCAACTTGATAACAATATAGTGTATGACCTGAACTCTTCTACCAAGCTGACCTACATGGCCTACGCAGACGACATCCTTTTTGCAGGCCTAATAGTGAAATAAAAGATAGTGAATTAAAAAAGACATTTTACTGGAGAAACTTCTATTTTTGTTTGAATGAAAGTTTCTGCTGGAAAAATTCGCGGTTTGGAGGCGAAAGTTCAACTTCTATTTTCAATTATAGAAGTTTCTCCTGATCAGGCTTCGTTGGCGCCGGTGTTGCCAACGGTAGGATATTTGCAGTAGGATATGTTGGCTCACAGGGCGCTGGCGCATCAGGTCTGCAGCAGGTGCTGGTTCCTCGGGCCTGCTGCAGCATAGTAATGATTATAATTCGAAGTCCATGGTCAGGATCAGAGTCCTAGGGAAAGGAAAGCAGCGAGCGAAATGTGGACCATCTGCAGAAGCTTCTCCCTCCAAGACCAGTAGCAAAGCGCTCACGACTGATTTATTGTGAGTAATCAATACAAAATAATATTTTTTGTAATCAAAGATGCTAGTCAGTGCAGGCTAAATCATTTACTTTATTTGTTTCTAATTCGTTTATACTAATTTTATGTTTAAAGTTGACCGAAACTGAAGAACTTTTTGTAACAATTATAATTATAGATTGTTTTTGTTTCCGCTTCATCTGAGGAAGAAGTTGACGAGATCCATACAGAAGCAGTAGCTGTGCCGAGAGAATAAAAGATGGTGAGAAGAATTATCCTGAGGAGGATGAGCCTCAATGTAGGAAGTGATGCATGTGTCAAATCTCGTTAATCCATTTGCTACTTGGCCAATCTCAATGCCAATCTCAATTGAATTCTTCTGTATTTCCAACATTTTAGATCTAACTCTGAAAATCTCAATCATCTTTTTATTTTTAGTTTTAATCTTTTAGATATTACTCATGAATAACAGAGTCAAAATCAAAAGATGAAACACCATCTTTAACGCCGGTGCCAGTACCAGTGGGAGTGACATAGTCTTGTTTCAGAAGAAAGATCAGCTATTTATAGAGTTTTGGGGCCTCTTCTATGAGGAGGGTAGATCAATAGCTCGCCAATTATTGGTCAAGGTATTATAATTATTTTATGTAGTGCATAATCTGTAGATTAACAATATTCATTTAAAACAATGTTACACAAAAAAATCTATCGTTAGATTGCTCTAACCATCTTCTATTTTTAGGTTGTTGGGCATAGCATTTGATAACACCTCTGAGATGCCAATGGCAGAAGAGTATGAGGGTCATGTTTCTAGCCACACTTGGATACAAGCCATCATCCCAATTTGTGGATTGTATTTTACAAGTAACAGACCCAGAACAGAGTGTGCCACCCAAGAGCACACGTGGAAAGGCTCCACCAACAACCATCTTGGTTGACAAGTATGTGGATTTCCTCCTGTTACAGTAACATTATAATTGGCTGAAGGCTGCAAGGAATAACTTGAATTGGTTGGGTTGGGTTCGAGTGCAATTTCATTATTTTCGGACACATGATTATGTTGTATAATAGAAGTATGTATGTATTTTGTATATGTTGTAGGCAATCCATAATAGATGAAATAGTCGTTCCATCCGGCTATAGGCCATCACAGACGGGAGCAGGCTCCCATTTGTAATAGCCTATATCTATCTAGCATGGTACCTATCGTCCGAACTCGATGCCACCACCATCCTAAGTAATTACAACTTTAAGCACCAGATGGTTGTCAGGTACTCTACAGGTAACTACAGGCGAGTTCTAAGGTTAGCATGACCTGTTTGTACATTTGTTCAACAGCAAGATTTTGCAGAATCTGCATTGGTTGATTTTTCAGCATGCACCAGTGTCTGAAGAATGGAATGTATTTTTTTTCTTTTTTAGGCACATGCACATTTCCTTTAAAAAGTTGGGAGAGGAGGAATGCTGAACATGTGCAAAGCTAGAAGGAGAAGATGCCGTGTAACGATTCTGTAAACACAAGCGGAAGGCAGAACTAAGACGAGCTTTGTATCGTGCGGACACGGAGTCTGGGGAGTTGGTTTACACCCATGATTTACAGGAAGTTCTGATGCTACTAAGGTACGGAAAGTATGTTGTTATTAAACTCTTCAATTTTCTAAGTTTTATGTATAATATTTTAATCATGTTTATTTATGAGACTTTGTCAGACACGCGCTGCCCCATAAAAATTATAATACTCTTACCCATATTCTACCTTCCTTCGTCAAAAACATTGCTTTGTTATTTAGATTAGAACAATACAAGAAGACCGTATTCTGCGGTCGCTTGGTAATGTTTCTTGAGACGTTTGGTATCACTGGAACAGTGTCTAAGGAAAGGCCATTCATCTGGCACAAAGCCATTGCTGGCAAGTCGGCTAGAGAGGTTGCTGGTGCCAACCTCAAGAACTTTACAGGTATAATATCTCACTTTATCTTTCTCTGCCTCTCGTGTCTCTATTCGCAAAGTTTAGAATCATGTTTATATTAACATTATTATTAAAACAATATTCTTAATTTATTGTTTTTATTTACTGCAGGCTTCGAAACTCCCCAAGACGGATACAATGACTGTCTGTCTAGACAACTGTTCAGGATAGAACAAAAACTACGTTCTGTTTCAGGCCTTGTTTAATGCTATTCGTCAACAGAAAGTCCCCTTCAAAACTCTGACACATTTCAGTACTTCATCCCAGGTTATGGCCATGGCTTTATGACAGCGGATAGTTTCCACGCCGCTGTGGAACAAAAGATGAAGAAGCTTAAGTCCATCTTAGTTTTATTTAAATCCATTCATTAGTCCAGCTTAGTTTTATTTAAATAATAACATTGCCGTGGTTACAATTATTTTGTTGTTATTATTTTGTTGTTACGTTTAAATAACTATGGTTGATTTTTTGTTATTGTTCTGTTACAGTCCATTGTTTCTGTGATTTAATGAATAGATTATTTTTTCCATTTTGTTTGTCAGTTTTTGCTTGGATTAACGTTGCTGTGGTAGGAATTTATTTGCAAATTTTCTGTTGTTGCATTAAACTCAAAAATTGTGGTTGAATTTTTGATTGATTTTTTGTCATTATTGTTGTTAGAAATTTTGTTTTACAAGATTTCGTTAGCACTGAATAAAAATAATAACAATACAAATAATTACTCTCTTTAGCCATTATTTATTTTGGTCAAACTAAATTGACGGGATTCCTGAAATACCTGAAAATTGCAAACAGACCTTTATTGCTTGAAATCATATGCAAACAGACCTTTCTTGCTTGTAGAATGTGCAAATTAATAGCAATGTCGCTGTAACTGTTGACCTCTTTGAGATACGGTCGTAATACGAAAATAGTATTTGAAGTACATCTGTGTGCTAACAATACCACAATAATTTTTTTTTTAAAATGAGAAAAATTGTGACCACTTATTGAATGCTGACTTTTACATTATTGATAATTGATTTTGCAGCGCAAACAGACCTTTTTGCTCGAGGAATAAATTGAATTCAGTATTAAAGATCTGCGAAGAATCAGTGTATAAATTGTTAATATTATCCCCGTTAGCATTGGTAAGTGCTGGAGAAAAGTCCCTAGAACAAGAAAATGTAAGAAATATTTATTACATTTTCTTGTTCTAGTGACATTTCTCCAACACTTACCAATGCTAACGGGGATAATATTAATAATTTATACACTGATTCTTCGCAGATCTAATACTGAATTCAATTTATAATTCAACAAGCCACTGAATGATCGACGAAAGGCTCGTGTAACATTTGAGGCGAAAGAGAATCCAACTGAAGAGAAGAGGGAGGAACACATGAGTTGCATACAAGAAGGCAGAGGCCGGTAGACACCAAAAGGCAACAGCTAAGACGACAGCTACCATCAAAGATCATTTGTGGCCTACACATTCGACCTACAGCAGGTAATTTTACCATTGCTCTTGCACCGGCAGCCTCCATTATATTGCTGCTTTGTCCGTACTATTAAATTGCTAATTCTTTCATTGCTCTTGATTCAGGTCATACCACTACCATGTTCTAATATTGGCAAAAGCTACTACTTGAAGCGCAATAACTACAACCAAACCGTTCATGACCTATGATCGTCTCAGGGATACTGCTATATCTGGAGCGAATACCAGCTCATTGGAGAGGCTCCAATGAGATCAGCCTCGATGTCTGTCGATAACCAGAAGTCATTCATGAGAGGCGAGTCCATTGAACTGTACCCAGATAGCTCTATAGGACAACAGAGTACAGCAGAGAAATAAGAACTTCTCAGCAATGTTAGTTTATTTCCTCAGTCGAGCCAGTTCCATTAAAATCCTCACGCATTAGCCTAAAATAATGCGAACAATTATTTTTTCGACCTACTATTACGGCACTGCAAAGTGAGCAACTCCAAATACAGTTAGTGTGTTTTACTAGATGAGGGCAGAATACATTCCCTACTCAAGGTTTGATAGCAGGTGGGAATTAATACTGAGGTCTGGTTCTTATTCCCACAGATGACATCAATGTCTCTTCCGTAAAAACGGAGTTGCTGAGAACGGGCCTCAGGATAATAATTGTCTTCCATTTACATATAGGCTAGAGACTGATGCTCCGGCAGCGAAAAGGGCTAGAGCATAATGGACGCCCGAAATGATTGACGATCACATCAACATAGTAGGCCAAGAGAAAGGTTCTCTATAACATTACTGAAGGTGCCCCACTCCGCTACTAATGACATCTACCAAAAAGTGTTGCAGAAATAGAGATGCTGTTAAGCTCACTTTAGAACAACTACGAAACAGATTTAAGCAATGTGTTTGCCTTGTGAATTAAGGTACCATCCAAGTACAGCATAAAAGAATTATGTCGCACGTACTCTTACAAGTCACACCTCAAGAGGAAAGTTTCAATGTTGACCACAGTTCAGCAAGGATGTGCATAGCAATACAGTTTGGTTAATTAAAATCAACATCTCAAATTGCTGTAGATTATCAAGTAGCTTCCACGATTATCACCGTTGTGATACCGCCACGATTTAGTCCTATTACCTAATGATATCAGATTCTTTTATTACAGTACATTCATATATTATTTTATTATCCATACAATTATATTTTCGGGTCTGCTGAACGCGACCCCACCCGCTGTTCGGACCCTAGGCCACACATAATTGTAAGTCTATGACATTTATACACAAAATGTAAGCTATGGAATGCTAATCCTGGCAGAATTCTCCCACTTTCTGTACCTGTCTTATTTTGTGACTCTTTTTTCTATCGTGTATATAAATATCTGCGCCAGGCCGGCCTAACCCAGTCAGGATTTGGCTTGCAATAAAAGGAGTTTCTCTACTCCACAGTTCCACTACTTCAAAGTTATGCAGCTGGAAAATAATTAATTACAACCGTATGCTGCATTCTACAGATGTGAAAAGTCTTGAATCTCGTTGCCCTGTCCACAGAGCAGAGAGTAAGCAGAAGATGTCCTCAACCCGAACAATAATAGTTATAATAGCGGAACTGACCAGTGCTGCTAGATGCTGTTACAGGCTATCTGAATAATAAAACTACAATATTTACCAATTACAGCGAAATTTATCTGCACTGCAAATAGGTAAGCATTTAAATACCTTTTTATCAATTCACTAAAAAAAATCCACCCATCTCAGCAGAAATTGCATGATGCGTCTTTAAATTTTATTTAAACCTCTTGCAGGAAAAAAGTTACTATTGCCATCCAAAAACTGAAAATCGGTTTGGTAGAGCAGATGGCAGTTTAATCACAAAAATATTAAATGCCATATTGTGATTAACAACCAATGACTAGGGCAAGTCAAAATTGGGTAAAATAGTAAGATGTTTAGCAACAACAGCATGACCCTGGTCTCATGTACTCGATTAAATTGTCTAACAAGTATGGAACGGACTAAATAAATATCACTCCAGGAACACAGCAAAAGATAGCCATAGAGAAAAAGAATGGCAAATATAGTTGGCAGTAAATTGATGTATCGTACTTTGGTGAGCATAAATATAAAACATCTACCTCTTGCAAGACAAATAGATTCCATTGATTTGTCCACCATCAATGGTAACAGGCAAGATGAACTTCAGTAAACAATGTACATATTATAATAAAATATATATATGTATATAAAATTATAATATTATCAAACTAAACAAATTTCATCCTAAGAATACAAGAGGAGAGACCAACCACACTTGGAACAATCCTATTTCCCAACAGCAGACGGTTGCGATGTCAGCCAGTACAGATTACGCAGACAAATTTGATCTGGCAATAGAAAAGTAGCCGAAATAGGCATAAATTTCACAAAAACTAAAGTTGAATATAATAATATTATATTCAACTTAAGGTACCATCCAAGTACAGCATAAAAGAATTATGTCGCACGTACTCTTACAAGTCACACCTCAAGAGGAGAGTCTCAATGTTGACCATAGTATAATTATAGTATGTTGACCATACTATAATTATACTATATTATAGTATAATACAATATAATTATATATAATAATACAATAACAACTCAAATATAGCAATATAACATTAAAATATAAACATTGCCAACTAATCAAACCTAGATTAGTTTTAGTTTATTATAGTTTAGTTTATAGAATTCATTCAGCATCATAAAAATTAAAAAACATTACAGTAATGCTAAAGGGATAAAAATGAATGCTTACACAAGTATTATCAAAGGTTTTAGATTTGTTAAAGTGTGACATAAAATAAGGGAAAAAACCTTTTTGGTCTTTTACTAGTACGAACTTTAGTAGGTCGATATAGTGTATGGATCCTAGACGATGCTCTGTTATTATTCAATTTAATACTACTAAAAAGAGGATGGTGCACATCGTGTTCAATCTTTCTAAAGATTCTTTGGCTCTGGCTAAAGGTGAAATCACTAATAGTTGGCAAGTTTAAAATTTGTAACCTGGTCTCATATGGAACAACATTGGGGCACAATTGCCTGGTAGAGTTTTGAACTGATATTAGCTTAGTTTGCTTTGGTCTGATAAAAAGTAAAACCATAACGGTGCTGCATAGGTTAAAACGGGTCTAATACAAGTACAGTAAAATGTCTATTGGAGCTAACAAATGCATTATCACCATTGTCCCTACAGCTTCGAGCAAAGTGTTTTCCTACTGACGTAATTATTTTCGATTATGGGTATTCGACTAAAATGAGTGCAGTATTTTGGTACGCCTGTGATAAAGCTCTATCAGAATAGGGTATGTTTCAAAGTTCCGAGACTTCGTAACACAAATACATGCTATGCCAGCTTCAGCTGCAAACATTGAATGTTTAGTAACTATTTGCTGTACAGAAAAATAAGAAATGGCTTAGGAATGCCGAAGGCTACTAAACTAGTCACACGCAACAGATCGTCATATGGATCGCATTCCAAAAATTGTGAAAGTTAACCCGCTCAACATGTCTAGCTGTAACTCATTTACTCTATAAACCATTATCATAGCTATCTAAATTGCATACTACACAATATAATATCGAAATTTGCTGCAGTTGTTTAGTATGGAACCGTGAGAGTATCTTTGTTTAGTAAGGAGGTCGATTCAACATTGTTGAACTGCTTACTGGTAGCGACAACAAACCTGAAACAGGAAACAGTCGAGTAGTCTAGTAGCAGCGGTATTTGACAGCCAATGCACAATTGGGAAACCAACTGAAAAGGTGGATGAGGCATTTCTAACTAGTCGTAAGAAAAAGAGGAGTCGTAGCTTCACCTGAACAGCACCAGAAGACAACTTATATCAATTTCCTTTCTGACAATATCCCAGAGTTGAACCTGAATGCAACGATTTAGTCAAATTGGTCCCGGACTGAAATAATTTAGTCAAGGAGGTGCTATATGGTTATTGTAGCGGGTGACTTTAACTGACAGTATTAGTAGAAGTACAGTAGTAGTTAGTATAGCAACTAAATATCTAGCAACAAAATCATGAATTCAGTTTCAGGTTACTGCATTTAATTGGATTGTCTGGAGAGCATGGAACCAATTTCAATATCACATCAGGAATACAGCAATAGCTAGAAAAAAAATTGTAAAATATGTTTCGGCAAAATAGTTGCCATTATAGCTTTCACTCCCTTTGTGCAAATATAATATTCTTGGTCAAATAAAACGAAATAAATTTCACCAGTTCGCCTATGATCAATGGTAAGAAGTGGAGTGGAACTTTGGTAACAATGTCTTTTGCATCCCAAACTAAATAAATTCCATACTAAGAATACAACAGACCAACCAGACCTCCAACAGTCCTATTTTCCAACCCCGGCCACTGGCCAGCCTGTGCACTGAGATAGTGCAAACTGCTCAAACCAATTTGATTGGGTAGTATAAAATTATCCAATTGAAATCAATTTAGCAAAAAAATAACTATTCAAATCACATGTTGCCAAATGCTTGCTTACAACACATCAAAATACTTTGACGATAAAATAACCGGAGGCTTAAGCTGTCGAGGATGAATAAAAAGAACAGAAAGAAAGGCAATAGAT
>JAOQGN010229649.1:0-10578 GCA_027564295.1 Himantozoum antarcticum | reverse complement strand
AATGGCCACTAATTACAGAAAACCTGGTGCTCATCATGTGACATTGTCATTAATATCTACAGCATCTTCTCAGTTCAAATAGAGCTGTGACATAGGCCTAATTATTATTAGAATGGCGGGCAAGGAGAGAAAACTTTTTTGCATTTACAGAAAACTTTAGGTCGCAAGAGAGACTTGATGAGTTGCAAATATTTGACATGATCACCTATATTTAGTGGATATGAATGGGAGGATGTAGGGCTAATGTATATCACCTATATTTAGTGGATATGAATGGGAGGATGTAGGCTAATGTATATCACCTATATTTAGTGGATATGAATGGGAGGATGTAGGCTAATGTATATCACCTATCAATGAGATATGATAATAGCAACAGAGTGCAAAATAATCTGCAAACACGAATATTTTAAGTTTATGTTTATATTTAATATTAAATATTTTATGTTTCATATTTTGTATTTTGCATTTTATATATCATTTTTTATATTTTATATTTCATTTTCTATATTTATATTTAATATTTTGGATTATATATTTATTTTATATTTATATTATATATTTTATGTTGCATAGTATATATTATATATTTTATATTAGCGGCATATATTTTATATTTGGTCCGCATCAAACGCTTTATGTTTCGTTGTACCGTGTAGCTAGGTGTTGCTGTACTAGCCTCCTCACATAGGGTTGCCTCCTCACATAGGGTTGCCAGATGTCCTGTATTTGACAGGACTTTCCTGTATTTTAGGTCATTGTCCTGTATCCTGTATTATTAACGATCCTTGTCCTGTGTTTCATGCAATGCTAAGCGTAAATTATTTTTTCATTGCGTCCTATTCATTGTACTAGTATATTATTAGTCATCCATTTGTTTGATCACTGTTTATGTCAGTCCCAACTCATGCACCATCTCATCTGATCTACCTATATGTTTTGTTAGACTGTCTTTAGCAAGCTTTGTTTTGTTTGGAGTTGCCCGCGACAAGGCCAACGGATAGCAGAACAAAGTTGTGCTGCTGGCCTTGTCGTGGGGGCAACTCCAAATAAAACAAGCTTGTCAAAGACAGACTAATCTTTGGTATAGATAATGTAGTATAAATATAATATAAGTATAAAATATATAGAAATGATAGCAACCAGGGATTTCACGATCACGATACATTGCGTCAGGTGATACGATATTGACATGATAAATTCAAATTTATTGGCGATACGATGTTCTATATTTATCACGATAAATTTAGCATAGAAATTGGTCATCGAAACTGGTTTTAATTTTCAAAACAGTTATCTTCACAATAATTGACGATGACATACATAACATGATGATACGAGATTATCACAATAAAAATATCGTAACAAGTGACGTTTGGTGATTATCATGACGCCACTATTTAGCAATGCCATTGAACTACAGGCATCAATAAATGAATATTCCCTGGGGAATTTTTTGAATGAGTCATGGGATATGAACGCAACACCAACATGCAGCAGCCAGAAAGTAGTGAGACAGTATGGCAGATGCAAGCTCTTCTGCCACCACGACTCCATCAAGGCCAAAGAAATCGAAGCATTCAACAGTATTTATAACAAACAGTTCATGGGAAACAAATTCACTTGGATTAAACCATTAAGAAAGGAGAGGTACAAAACTCATTGCATTCTCTGCAATGAAGACTTCTGTATAGCATCTGGAGGCGCAGGCCTGATGGCCAGTCTTGTCCTGTATTTTACATAAACTCATCTGACAACCCTATCCTCACAGCTCTCATCTCCCCAGCAAAGAAACAGATGAAGTATAGATAGTTGTAGAATGTGATGCAGATATGACAAATGACATCACATAATAACACCAACCCCCCAACGCAAAACAACCCCCATTAATCAATGAGATAATTTTGTGCAAATTTGTATAACTTTTATACGTTTCCCTCAGCAAACAATCAAGAAGTTAGTCTGAATTCCACACCTATGATGCACATTAAATGTCGATACCCATGAGTTCGCACCCACCAATAAATATGGAATAGTACCTAACGAAACTTCAAATATCAAGAGATATGAAAATTTCATCTTATTGTGCAGGTGCAATTATTATTACATAACAATTATTATTACATGACAATTATTATTACATAACAATTATTAATTCACATCAGATTTTGACCTTGCAAGTAGGTAAATGCCTAACCTCCAACAGAATGGTACAGCTGGAAAGGGCGCAGATAAGTAGGTGATACCGTTGCACCATATCTGACATAGGCGTCAGGCTATTTGTTTGAGTACCACTGAAGTGCTATGTTTACTACGGATAGCCAGTGAGTCAGTTCTAGTGAAGTTGGCGAATGTTGGGGTCAATATCTAGAGTTACTTCAAATGATCTGATTGGAATTTTGCTTTTCTTAAAAGGAAGATGGAAGTAAAGTAAAAACAAATACAATTTATAGTTTCTGAAACTTGCCATGTCATGTCTAAATATATTTACATAACATTTGGAGTGCCACAAAGAACATCAATTACCCATCTAGTTCATTGTGCACTTGAAGAATAAAGCTTCGATCTCAGAACTGAGAAATGTTGACACATGACATTGACAGTTATTAAAATGATTGCGTAGGCCTGCTGGTTCTAGACTCACGTTGTGAAATGCACACACGACATGCTTTCCACCCATTACGCTATGAGATGCATGTACATTCTCTATTTAGCTATCCGAGTTCCTAGTTCCTACTGTACACCAGCATGCTTATTTAGGAAGTAACCTTGCAAGCTAAATATTAAAGGTTAGACCATATTATGTTTTAAACCCATGCTTTGATGGTTTTAAGATTTAATGCAGATGCATAATATAATACATGTGCATCATATATCATAATATAATATATAAGGTATCATAATATAATATATCAGATATCATAATAATTATAATATATCAGGTATCAAAATATAATACAACGGGTACCATAATATAATACACAGATATTATCATCAGTTATTTATGGAAAGTATATTTTTTAATTACCATGGAAATAATTTTTAATTTTTTAATTTTAATAAAAAAAGGAAATTTTTGAATGATAAAATGTTCTCTTTCAAATTTCTAATATTTTATGCTATTTTATATCGTGCAATTTCTTTGTTATATAGTGTCTATTTTTCTCTTTCTTAGTATCAGGAGCTATCACCATATGTTATCTCACCGTTGTTACGTGTGGCAATAAATGTTATCACATCTTCTACTCCAGGTGCAATTTTATTTAGATTTCGTATAACCCAGAATGTCTTGACCTCCAGGCATATTTTGGTATCTGTTTGAACTAAGACCGGATATTGTACGCATTCAATTAAAACAGCCAGACCGGTAGACTAGTAGCTCCTGCGGTATTGGTAAGGTAAACATGCAAATCAAAGCACAATTAATTATCTAACATAGAACGTTTCAGTGATAGGCATTGAAAGAATTATTTAAATTTGCAATTTCTTGTTAAATCCATAATAATGTAGCCAGGGATATTCCACAAACCATTTGTTAGATATACTTTGGGTCAATCTACATTATATTACCATAAAACATAATTATTAAACATAATTATTGGTAAAACATAATTATTGGAATTGCTATATAAATTTTCACTGTTGGAAATGTAGAGAGGTCAAAATGTGGACTACAATTTTGCAAGAATGAACTTCCTTATTGCAATCTGCATATTTATTCTGACTTGTGCTAAAACAGTAATGTCTATTAGATTATTTGCATGTGTAATGTCACATAGCATGCCAGAGTCAGCACCAATACTGTAGAATTTCATCGCTTTCTTATCTTATCACTATTATATTGTTTTTCTTACATTGCACTAAAAATGTAAACATGTAGAAAACTAGCAGAAACATTTGAACGGTGAAACACGTTAGGTGTAAACATTTCCTTGAAAGGCTAAGTTATGCTGATGTTATGCTGATGTTATGCTGATGTTATGCTGACGTTTCACTGAGAGCCAACTCAACTCGATGGTGTACACTTACGTAGTTACAGCGAATAGTGACCGAGCATTGTTTTATTGCAGATCGAAGGTGAAATCACTTGAGTATATTCTGTAGTTAAATTGGCATAACAGACAGTTCAGCAGTTAATATTATGATATATGGCTGTAGCGCACTTATTGCATAACTATAAACAAGTCTCTTTGTTTTATCAAACTTAGCATCTGTTATAAAAATTCCTTATTAACCAGTTATTTCCGTGATTTCAGTGTGTTCACATTTTTATTACGATGATTTGAACTTTCTCAAGTGCCTAAAGTATACCCCACCCATACTACCTGTTATGGATCTGATGATAATCTTCACCTGGATTGAGTCTGAGTTCGTTAGCAGATTCTATGCAAAACTTAATCTAAATAGAGAACTTCATAGACTCCTCAGTCACAAGTGCAGTGGGCTACTAGAGTTGAAGAGCTCGTACTATCTTTCACTCATCATCTGAATCATTTAGTTTTGCTGTGAGTAAGAGATGAACAATAATAAAGTGTTCGCGATAATTTACCAGCTGAGTCAGAATTTAGGCCTAAAAGATTAATTTTCGTACTATATCACTTGCGTGCTCTTTTTTTTTGCTACCGTTGACAATTTATTGGCCAAACGTTCTTGGGCTGGCAGGGCTCCCAAATGTTGTGATTTCAAGTTAGATAAACTCATTTCATATCGGGTGATTTGGTATAATACAATTATTAATAATAGCATGCTCGTATTGAGATGATTGAGATGATTGATTTTCTTGATATTATCAGTTTGAATTTAGGTATTGAGAGCAAAGGTTATGCAAGTATTGATGTACAGCAACAGCAACACTCCATTGCTTTAGATTAATGGCAAAATGGAGAATAGGAATATTACAACAATGTATCCGAATTAATTTCACATACAGATGACCCACAATATTATAATAAGCAAAAAATGGAAATTTTCAATTAATGATCGGGAGAGTCACAATGTAAGGCCATGCGAAAATTTATGAATGACTGTCAAGTTTCATTGATAACTTTGTAATCTTATGTTGGTTAGAGTGAATCACCTTTAAGTTACGTTCGGAGGATGTCTTTAAATATACATTCTCATAAACCACTTTCTAAATCACTCGGCTTTTCGATTATCCCCAAAATTGAACACCGCGTGGTACCAGTTAGAAAACGAGTACAAGTACATTAATAACTGTAGCCACTCTATGATACTAGTATGTACTGCAGCTAATTGCCAGAGACAATAACATAATCCTATTACACACTAACTCTTGCACACCTTGCCACAAACTAATAATTATGGGACTATAAATTGCTATTACTAGCTATTTTATTGCCAACAATTTTATCTTGGCTACAATCACAGTGATTCAGTTGCTAGCTAATGTATGAATCACCTAGATCAAGCTAGTTAGTTCATAATTTAAAAAATATTAAGATAATGTTGAATTTCCTGTAGTTGTGGTTTGAAATGGAGGCTAAGGATGCTGTGCACAAGTTAATAACAATAATGGTTGAATTTTAATAGTTATTGTATACTTAAATACTTAAATTTAATGGGTAGGACACGATTATTCCAAATTACTTACTCATCTTGTTTACTTATCTACTTCTACTACTATCCTCTATTATCTACTAGGCCGATTATAGTAGCAGATACATATGATATTACTGGCAAATAGCTTTACCATCTAGTCGAATGCAGTTTGAGACTTTAAGACTTGTTTTAAAGAGGGATTGATTTTGATGTTTTGATATATCTTTCAGTAACCGTATGCGTCTGTGTTTTAGCTAGCTTTTTTTATATTACTTACTGATTATTCAATTGTAATTTGAACAAATTATAATTTCTTCAATCTTCTATTTCAGGAATAATAAAGAGCTTCATAATAATAAATAATTCTAAACATACCTACTAGTTCAGCAATTTATACAACACAGAATATTTTATCTACATATGCCAGCTCTCAAGATGATCAATATTGTCCAGTCTGCATTACAGCTCATACAATAGCTCTTATTTTTTTTATTCTCTTTTGCTTTTTTTAATTTTCATAATAAACAATAAACAACCATTGTTGCTAAATACAAAAATAGACAGAGATAATGATTAGTTGCTTTGAACCGAAAAAGAAAATTTATTTGATGTGAACCGAAAAAGACAATGTAGAGCTGTAGCTGCTACATTGTTGCTGCTACATTGTAGCTGTTACATGCTCCTTGTCGAAACATGGATCATTAATTAATATAATTTTAATCTAGCAAGTAGCAGTGACCTACCATAAACTCTCTCTTTCGCAGGTTCCAAGGTGTAAAACAGTAGCTAGCATAAGCAATATTGCGCTACATTCTCACTATATACCAATATACTGTTATATACAAGTAGTATATCAATTATAGTATGTCACTTTATATTTTAGCCTGAGTCCCACTACCATGCTGTACTAAACATTGGTGAGACGATTGCCATATCTATTCAATCTAGAAATGTAACCACCTCTTGGGAGGGCGAGTTTTACAACGGTGAGTAACGAATTAAAAAGATACATAAACCATGTATATAATGTGCACTTCATTCCACTTTGTGCAGGAATTTCTCCTATTTTTGCACATGCACAGTAACCGATCGATGTTACTGTGAAAGTGATGGCGATTGCGCTGACTTTAAAGCTGACATGTGAGTTCCAGTGTGGTTTAACTAGTTAGACCATTCTTCAACACTTAAAGTCATGGAAAACCAATTTTCAAGGGAAATCAATTTTTCATCCCATTTCTCTGCAAGGAGCATACAGTTCTCCCTGCCATCCAGAGATTTAGAGACTCTAGCGTCATTCTGGTCAGTGAATGAGATACTGGAGCCTAAATGGGCTTCCACTGATTAACACAGCCATGTCATGTTAAAGCCTGAAACAATACATGCACAGCAAATGCTGCTAAAGGCGGAATCTCTCTACATTTGAAAGTACATTTCCCTGTTTATAATTAAACATTAAAAATCAACAAGAGGACAAAAGATCAGACCTTTCGCAACATCAGGAAATTAAACTGTTGAAGAGGCTGCTTTAAAAGAAATGTTTTTGTGATTTTTATTAAATTCGAAATGCAAAATATATATATTTATGTAGATTTTCATAATAATCAACATTTCATTTCCTTATAATTCTCATAGCCTGCATCGTTGCATACTACATGTAGTATGCCTTGCCTGGTGTATCCTTGCATCGTGTATCCTTTCCTCGTGCATCATTGCATTGTAACCTTGCCTTGCTAAGTAGTAAAAGTGCAGCTGTGCTGGACAGCTTCCAGCAGAACAATCTGTCAAGTCATGACCACAGCCACTATTCCTGCCTGTAGGCATATCACATTGCAGTGTGGTGGAGGTGTGCACCCTCCCACCAGGTGTAGAGTGGCCAGGAATCTTGGCAACAATCAACCAAATCGTAATTACATAATGATGTTTACAACATTATTGATAGCAATCCATGTACCATTTAATACCTATTATTGTCAGATATTCTCATTAATAATGTTTTATTTTCTTTGTTCATTTGTCATTCTCTTGTTATTGTCTTTTGTTTATTCTTGGCACCGTTTTATAAACCATACTTAGCAGCTGCACCGAGATGCATAAACATTACACATTTGCCTCGCATTCACATTTTCTAGTTTCTATGATCTAACTTGTGACCAACGAGTGAGTGTTTGTTGCTGCGCTTGGGAAACAAGTGATTGTGATGTGGTTATATAATGTTTTTGTGTGAAAGTGGGAATGTGTGAACGCGAGATGCTTGGTATTGGTGCGCGATGTGAGAGGTGAGATACACAAAGCAACAGTCAATTGGGATGTTCAGATATTGTGGCCAATTGAAGTGGGACAGACACAAAAAACAGCCCACTACGATCACCAGCCCCTATATCATGTGGTCATATAGGAATATATGGCCATATAAGGCATATATACATTACAGTGTTACCTTGCTACCATATTACCATGTTATTTATCTTACCATGTGTCCGTGCCACTGTGCTATCATGCTCTACCATGTTGCTATGTTACCATGTTGCAGGTATGGATGCACATTACAAAGCTACAACCACAGAAGATCAGAATGTTGTTGAGCATCAATACAACAACGCTGACAAAATATACACAGATCTGCATTTTCTCTACCCCTGTAAGTGCCATACTTTCTCTACCCCTGTAAGTCCTACACTTTCTCTACCCCTGTAAGTTTCACACTTCTCCACCTCTGTAAGTCCTACGCTTTCTCCACCCCTGTAAGTCCTACACTTTCTCCACCTCTGTAAGTCCTACACTTTCTCCACCCCTGTAAGTCCTACACTTTCTCTACCCCTGCAAGTGCTACACTTTCTCCACCTCTGTAAGTCCTACACTTTCTCTACCCCTGTAAGTCCTACACTTTCTCTACCCCTGTAAGCCCTACACTATCTCCACCCCTGTAAGTCCTACACTTTCTCTACCCCTGCAAGTGCTACACTTTCTCCACCTCTGTAAGTTCCACACTTTCTCTACCCCTGCAAGTGCTACACTTTCCCCACCCCTGTAAGCCCTACACTTTCTCCACCCCTGTAAATCCCACACTTTCTCTACCTCTGTAAGTCCTACACTTTCTCTACCTCTGTAAGTCCTACACTTTCTCTACCCCTTTAAGTCCCACACCTTCCCTACCTCTGTAAGTCCTACACTTTCGCTACCCCTGTAAGTCCCACACTTTCTCTACCTCTGTAAGTCCCACACTTTCTCTACCCCTGTAAGTCCCACACCTTCACTACCTCTGCAAGTCCTACACTTTCACTACCCCTGCAAGTGCTACACTTTCTCCACCCCTGTAAGTTCCACACTTCTCCACCTCTGTAAGTCCTACACTTTCTCCACCCCTGTCAGTCCTACACTTTTTCTACCCCTGTAAGCCCTACACTTTCTCCACCCCTGTAAATCCCACACTTTTTCTACCTCTGTAAGTCCTACACTTTCTCTACCTCTGTAAGTCCTACACTTTCTCTACCCCTGTAAGTCCCACACCTTCCTTACCTCTGCAAGTGCTACACTTTCTCCACCTCTGTAAGTCCTACACTTTCTCTACCCCTGTAAGTCCCACACCTTCCTTACCTCTGCAATTGCTACACTTTCTCTACCTCTGCAAGTGCTACACTTTCTCTACCTCTTTAAGTGCTACACTTTCTGTACCTCTGTAGGTCCCACACTTTCTCTACGTCTGCAAGTCCCACACTTTCTCTACCCTTGTAAGTCTCACACTTTCTCTACCTCTTTAAGTGCTACACTTTCTCTACCTCTGTAGGTCCCACACTTTCTCTACGCCTGCAAGCCCCACACTTTCTCTACCCTTGTAATTCCCACACTTTCTCTACCTCTTTAAGTCCTACACTTTCTCCACCCCTGCAGGTCCTACAATTTCTGAGCTAGGTGAAAATTTACAAAATGTTGCATATAACCAGGACTTTAGAAAAGATGTAAGCTAATAGCATAAATAGTTGATTAATACACCACTCAATAATCTATTTGGATATACATGTACACTTAACACTAGCAGGCCTAAAATAAGCAGGCACTCCACATAACTTCCAACTATGAATCAGATGCACTCCAAACTAGTTTTTTGCTGAATAAACCATTAGGTTAGTCATTGTTATTCTATGCTGACATGCTACTGTTTATATCCCTATCATAGAGCACTCTTCAGAGGCTAGTACAGGATTGCAAATTTATTAAATAACAAATGATCTAGTCTAGAACAAAAGAGAGGCTGAGAAGTTGTCTTCTCCTGATAACGTACGATCTCGTCCCAAACTGAAAACCCTGACCCCAATCCGAGAACTAAGCTAGGTTGAAAAGCTAGAATACTGCGCCTAGACTTTTTAAGGCTAATCCAGATGCTCAGATAACTAAGCCCGATACGAGTTCCGACTTTGCCCAAACTGGCATCGGAGCGGAATCGTCATTTAATGTATTATCCACACGTTCTGGTCTAATTGTAAATTCAGGAAAATTCAGAAAGCATGCAGTGAGAAACTGAGAATAATTGCAAAAGTGGAATCGCAGTGGAATTCAAGCAGCTGATGAAAGAGAGTTGATATCTGAGGTGTGGACTTAGACAGTAACCACATACGTCGCAAAAATATTCCATCCTATCAAAGCTCGGATATTGTGAGCATTTCATCTGATCCCGTGCTCTGAGCCGGTAATCAGGACATTTATCTGAACGTCTGGATGCATCTTTAGAGACAAGAGCATCCTGCCATATGGCAAATGACGGGGTTAGCCACTTCATGTACTGCTATGCAAGTGTAACACAAAACACTTCTAGCCAAATGCACAAGCTATTGTAATATTGCTATTGACAGTGCTTTTACCTCAGGAGTATAAAAGGCACAATTATATACAATAGGTGCATAAAACAATGGTGTATAAACCATGGTAGGTGTGTATACTTTGTGTTGTAGGTGTGTATACTTTGTGTTGTAGGTGTGTATACTTTGTGTTGTAGGTGTGTATACTTTGTGTTGTAGGTGTGTA
>JAOQGN010229538.1:0-10578 GCA_027564295.1 Himantozoum antarcticum | reverse complement strand
CTGTAGTGAGGAACATCAATAAGTATCATTTTAGATTACTTTATTACAGTAAATATATATATATATATGTATATATGCATTTATATGTAGGTAGAAACCAGTTGTACAAGGAATTATTATTTTGCATGTGATGAAGTGGAGTAGTTGTGCACGATATTCAATAAACTATTTATACCGATTTACCTGTTCTTATGTAAGTAACTATTTGAGTATCAACTAAATAGACCAATGGGGTCCTCTGCCTGCTTTAAAAGCAGTAGGCGTAGGTCTGAGAGTCCAGACCATTGGGCGTGGCCTAAAAATATGTTTTGCTGTATTTTTATTATTTATAAATAAAAGTAATTTAATACGGCAAAAGAGAGGATGGTGCATATTCTGTTCAATATTTCTATAGATTCTTTGGTTTTGGCTAAAATGAAATAATTAATCGTTAGCAAATTTAAAATTTGTAGCTTGGTCTCATATGGAAGTTTCTGGGCACATTAGCTGGGTGGCAAGTCTTCGAACTGTTCTAGCCTTAATTTATTTTGGTCTGGTAAAAAGTAAAACCATGATGGTTCTGCATAGGTTAAAACAGATATAATACAAGTACACTAAAATATTTGAAGGCCGTCTGGATTCATACCTGAAACTTTCAACTACCTCATTGCAAGTAATATTGCTTTGCATTTCATTTAATAATAACAAAAGAGACATTTGTTTTCAGCAGACCAGATTTCGGTGGTTATAATAGCTGAGATCACGCAACCATGGTCTGGGTTGCTAATGATCCTATAAAAAGTGGCATCATCAGCATATTTAACAACATTGAGACCGTTAACAGTCAGATCGTTGACATAAAAGAGTCATAACAAAGTGCCAAGCTTTGTAACTTGAGGTTCACCGACAAATGCATCAATGGAGTCAGAAACAGCTTTCTTAAACTGTTTAAGAATGCTGTTGCTGACTGTTTAGGGGCACTTGTTTTGGGTTGGCTGCTAGGAGTGGGAACGTTCCAAGGGTATTTTCAGATGGCTGGCTCAACCAGGTGTGGGCCAGCTCTACCGGATTTGCGCCAGTTTCACCGGTGGAAGTGCTGCCGCCAAAATTGGCTCCGATAAAGCAATTATATATAAATGTAAGTAGAAAGCAGTTGTACAAGGAATCATTCTTTTGCATGTGATGAAGCAGAGTAGCTGATGATATTCAACAAACTATTTATATCGATTTATCTGCTCTTATGTGTTTAACTATTTGAGTAAAAACTAAATAGATCGGTGGGCTCCTCGGTCTGCTTTAAAAGCAGTAGGCATAGGGCAGAGAATAGTAGTAGTAGTCTGCTACACCTCCATTACTAGCAAGTACAGTGAATCTGTGACTCCGAAACAATTGGCACTCATTTGAGGCAGTTTCATTTCATCAACTTTTGGTACCATTACACACATTGGCCTGCATTGGGAGTTATCTTCACCGATTGACCTGTTCAGCATCTCTTAACCACCGCAAGTCTAAGAGATACTAACACTTCAGAACTCAATGCTTTCCTCTTGATAGGACAGACAGACATTGACATTGACCCTTGAGCCTTGGCATTAATATATTTGTTATGAGATATGGCCATGTATATAGCAGTTTATATAACGTATCTGTGGTTTTTCCCTTTTTACGCTTGATGTTGGTAATATGTAACTGGGTTACATACACTTACGGGTAGCAGTGCTTGTTAGATTGGGATGTTTATTAGATTTATTTGATCAGAAAGCCATTTATTAGAATGTTCACAGAGTTATAAACAAAAATTTATTTTTAATATTATATTGATGTACTGTTCATTGCTGATCATGACCTTTTGAAACTGTACCACAGGTAATATTTAATAAATATTTTCCAGGTTCTGAGAACAGGATCGCGGATCCGCCTATTAATAGCAAAGTAAATGCATGTGATATGTTTCTTTTTATTAAATATTTAAATTATAATATTAATTGAAGGATTGCTACTGTTATAAGATTTTTCAAAATAAATATCCAAAACTATGTTTTAATAAATAACTATGTTAAAATTTATGAATTCATCACCACTGGCATGAAATGTGGCAGACATATCTACTAGAAATGTATATACATGTACATGTGTAGAGTTCCTTTATGCATACTGCTTTACCTAACAACGGATTATGTCAAATGAGCTTCATGCATGAATAAGAAAATCCTTAGGCTTTCATGTACAGGCTGTAATTATAATAAATTAATGGTGACTGTCACATTTTAATATATGTGGTATCTTCTGTCAATACAGGTTCTAGAGAAGTTGCCAGCACCGATCATGAATGCAGCACTCAGACCGGAGAACAAGGGAAAGTGTAAATATATAAAGCTGTACCCAGGTATGCTAATTTATGCTATTATTTCCTATCTTAATTGGTAATTGACATTCACCAAGTTAAAATGATGCAACATTATTGTAAAGATCGAATTACTGTGGTAACTCGTCTTCACAGAGTGGAGGGACTTGCTTGTTTGTTGTTGTTTAATTAGAATATCATTGCACAAGCCATTTACCAGTCTTTCAATATAATGTATTGTTGTTGACACTTGAATGCTTAGAGACAGCTCTAGTAGAGTATGACCAACTCTAATCCAGGCCTTACCAACTCTGATCTGTATATTCATAAGTTTCAATAGTTAGGGCATAACCCTAATACTGATACTTATAGTGTGGAAAAAATAGAAAGATTAGCTGATACATTGCAAAGCTATAAAGCAAGCAAAAAGTGGAAAAGTCGAATTATATTAACGTCAAATGCATGAATTTGCTAAAAGCAGAAAAGTAAGATAAATATTAATGCAATGGCCTAATGCAAAGGATTTGCATTAGGCCATTCCAAATTAATTTGTTGAGCTAGGTTACCACCAGCCCCTTAGAATTGGGTATAAAAACCTAAACAGCCGCACTCCTCTGCTATGGAAAGGTAGTAATAAATAAAAATTCGTCACCTCATGTGCAATTTCTGATTCTGGAAAAAACAAAAAACTTGCCGCCGCTCAAACAATAATATATATATATTATACATTTTTATCAATGTTAATAGCAAAGATGTTATAAGATTTCACCACTAAGTGTTGTTTTCTATTTGCCCACCTATCTTCTTCCTGTGTAAAGAGGTTTGTTTTAAGTAAACGTGTCCTATGGGCATAGAAAAGACAACTCCAATAATCTACAATAATGGGTTTTATAGAGATAATGGGTTTTCACTCTACAATAATGGGTTTTGTCTCTACAATAATGGGTTTTCTCTCTACAATAATGGGTTTTCTAGAGAGAGAGAGAGGACAACTCTCTTCATCGCAAAGGTGCGTTTATTGAAGAATTGTGATGTGCTATGGGGTGATTGAGAACTTGGGAAAAAGATGGGATGAGGGTGAAATTGAAAGTCAGATGTCCCCTGAAGAATTAAAATAATAAAATCTGCTTGCCTCGTATTACATTTTGAACGGAAGAAAAAATGTTAATAGTTTTTCCCTCATTGCACTTTGAACAACAATTAAATATAAAAGAGTATGCCTACCTGCCGCATCATAATTTTTCCAATGTTGTCACTTAGATCAAGGAATTAATTTGGAATGGCCTTAATGTCACAATCACAATATCTACAAACAATCTGAGAAAACGTACCTGATGGCATCACGGATCAATTAATCCCATTGAGAAACACGCGTGTAGGTAATCTTATCGTAGGTTATCAACTAACACGCTAGTTGAGCGAACTCAACTTGGGAAGACCTAAGATCACAACCGTTAGGAAAACGGAAATGATTGTTCCGTTATGCTCCAATCCCCAAGCCACAGTTCACAATACGTTTTCGCAATCCTAGCAGTTGTGATGTTTGAGTTACATACTTGCAGGTCTCTGTTTCAATGTGTGGCACTTATGCCTTAGTCGTGACACAGTCTACACCGCCAGGGTCACCACAATAAGAATTGGTCAGTTTAATAAATCTCTTGTCTATAGATGAATAATATATTTGGTTGTAAATGTTAGGCCTTATATTTCTACAATTGAATTCAAAACTGTTTGAATCTGCCGTTTCGAAGCAGTGCATCAGACAAACTAGGCATCAGACGGGTGGGAACTATACGGCCTAAGCCCCATTCACAATCTTCAAACACTCATTTTCGAAACATCAGTTAGGAACTGTCGGTATTCCTCTGCAATTAGATGATTCTACAACAGATGACTAACCTTTACAACTCATAGCCTGTGGAGCAGGATTCCATTTATTCTTGTAACAGCTGTAGACGGGGGCTATACCATCTGTGATTAGGTCGTACCCATTAGTACACTCTGCTCGGCATTGAGTACCAAATGCAAACTCATCACATTTCATTATTCCACCAGACGGCTGATAGGGAAACCGGTTACAATTTTCTGCTTTTACTACAATACATCTAGTGGTGAGTAGTAATAATCAAAGGTCTTTCCATGTAACCGATCTGGGATTAGAAGTATGACAATGTTAGGTCAATTTGTCTCCCTCGAAACCGCAACTATTGCATGACTGATCTTCTCTAATTCTAATCCTTTCTGTATGTGCCCAACTCCCATGACAATTTTTCAGTGACCTTGCGAAACAATTGGCCAATCAACAGCGGTCACATAAGGAGGCATAATATATTTGGTGGGTGTGGGCAGCAAATTTTTTAAAGTAGTAATGCATTCTTAGCTAGTGAAGGAAGCCCATTGTATAATATTATATATTTATCTCGCAGACATCATGGAGAAAAAATCTCCCAATTCGAAGAGCAACTCAAATGTATTTGCTGTCATTCGTTGTCACTTGCTAACTTATGTCACTACTGCAGAACCAAAGTGGCAGCTGCGCTAGAACACTGTCTTAGCTCTACCTATGAACAGGGAGCATGCAGCTGACACAGTTAGGGGTAGCCACTGCTGTCACTGCTACCACTGCTGACTTTTGGCTCTGTACACCTCTTAGCTGTGCTACCATTGGACCTAAATCACCAAGTGGTTCCATTTTACACCAAATTATATTTCCTTGTATGTATTTATACTTTATTGTTTGTCTGTCGATGTTCATACATAACGAGATGATGAAAAAAACTTCTCAATGTCCAATCACATGGTTACAGTTCGCCTGGATCTCCAAGCCTTCTGCTGGTGTGGGTCTGTGTGGGAAAGGTAAAGAGCGGAAACTTCCCCTCCTTACCATGCCTCCCACACCCGCAGAAGGCTTGGAAACCCAGGCTAGACTACAGTAAGAGTTGTTTAATCTTTTAGCTGCAGTATGTTGGGCAGACAACTGCTCATAAGTAAAGCAGACAACTACCATATCCATATGCGACCTGTCTTAATTCATATCAAACCTTAATGTGAAACGCAACTCTTCAGATAGTAAGACTATCATCATATTGCCTGACACCTGTCAGACATCAAGTCCGAGAACCAAATAACTCCATTTTCATATTTTGCCAGATAACCTATTTGCATTCAGCAGCAGCGAAGTACGCACCCAGTGTTATAAAGAAGCCCAGTACTCCATATTATAATATTGTCATTCATTACAGTCCACTGACTCACCTAGCCCCCTCTCTCCGGGTTCTCTTTGGTATATGGGTGTGGGGTTTCTCCCTCCCATCCAGCCGCTAAGGCTGAAGAGAGCCTGAGAAACACAACATCTCACCTAGCCCTATCTCACGACTATCTCTCTCTTAAACAGTTGGACGGAGGGAGAGATTTCTCCCCTTCACTGAAAGAACTACACTCACCCACTACATTCACCTTTACAGTACACACTACAGAGTTGCCACTAGGGTCCGTTGCAATGTAGTGCACCTCCTGTGATCTGGGCTGTAATTTCCTGTTAGATGGCAGGTCTGTGGTAACAGTGTAGTTCTCGGAGTTGTCCCAAAACGATGGATCCTGCCAATTAGCTACAAAACATCTGAATGTGTAGGTCAAGTAGGGATGTGCCAATATGCTACTTCCACAATACAACTAAGGATGTCCCAATACACTAGTTCTACAATACTACCGCAATACATGTGCCAATGCACTGCTTCCACAGTACAACTAGGGATGAACCATTACATTACTTCCGAAATGCAACTAGGGATGAGCAAATACTCTACTTTCACAATGCAACTAGAGATGTGCCAATACACCACAACCAACAATACAACTACAGATGAGCCAATACGCTAGTTTCACAATACAATAGTAGGGTCAAGTGCAATTATTATAGTAGCCTATTGTACCGAAACAGGCTACTTCTATTTAATACAACTAGGGATGTAACAATAGGCTACTTCTACTTAATACAATAATTATGGCTTTCAAATCATATTTTGCAGTGCAATACAATACGATGTTTTTTCTACATCACTTTGATGAAAATCTATTAAACTATTAAAATTCCGAGAATCCTAAGAGCTTTATCAGCCAACCTGTAATAACCTGTTGAAGTCCTGTCAGTTCATAATTCTGTACATTCGGGCAATTGAACATGTCAGGGTCTTCAATATCTGCAATAGAATGGTACCATTGGTTAACATATTAAGTCTACATAATGCCTCCTACTGGTGGCGCACCTATTGTAGCCTACCTGATAGGTTTATATATTACCGGTACACCATGCTCCACTTCACTATGAGATGTAATTATCTTTGATAATTATGATATCTCCCTTCTTCCACTAGATACTTGGTTAGTGCTTGGCTTTATACATAGACTAAGTACCTACACCATTCCATTCTACTCGGTGGGGAAGGGTCAAGGCTAGTTGACCCTGCCCGTAAGGGTTTGAAGGAAGGAGGAAACCTTTACCACATTCTAATCAGCTTGTGGCAAGAAAGAAATGTTGACTATTCCATGATAATATTTATTGTAGGAGTAAAGGAGTGCATCCATACATTCAGATAAATGTTCTGATTGCCAGTTTCGAGCTCGGTTCTGATAACGGGCTAAACGGACCTGAAGCAAAATCTGATGCGACCAAATGGATTAGACTGTTGAACAGTTGAACTTTGTTTCACGAGATCTGCCGAAAGGTCAAAATATCTGCGCTTTGACTAGTTGGAATAAATTTGCAATGCCATGATAACTATCCATGAACGCGCCTTATATATCCGCTCTCTTCCATTGGTTGCCTGATTTACACGGAGATACTACTTTTGCAATTTGTCTCATCACACGCTTTCTAAATTTTGTTGAATTTATTATTTAATCGGAACGTATGTGTGATATATCATGTAACAAGCCCACTCCAGCGTCAGTTTGGACAGGATAGGAACTCGTATCGGCCATTTTATCTTAATGTGTGGATTAACAACCTCAAAAGAAAAAAATTAATTCAACAGCATTGAGAGTACCAGGATTAATCTAGCTATGATCTATAAATATAATCATTACATTGTAATAATCTAAGTCTCTATACATACAAGGTTGAAACCGGTACTGGACCAGCTGGCAGTATTGCCGGTTGGTTTGCCAGTTGGTACCACCCGGTACCTCCCGGTATGTCTTGCTTATAAAGCTGGCACAAGTCATGTCTGGTAACAATAAATCAAATAATTGTATGCATCTACACTGCCAAAATACATTCGGTATTTAATTGCTAATCATTGTCTACTGCCAAATTCCACGACAGTATTATCTTACCGTTCACTTTAATTTTGAATGAGCAGTAAGCCCTAGATCCTATTTTATCTTCAATGACGTAATCCACAGCATGAGCTCCAATATCGTACACTCCACCTATCTGATCTTGCATCACTGGTCCCGAGACTATTTTTGCTTCGACATTATCCTACATTTACCAGTGTTACTTTAATTAGCAACCCACTTCCATCCTCTTTTGAATGACAGCAACACAGATGTAGGTACATGTATATCGTGAATAAATGAATAAACAATACAATACAGTAATATTCACTTCAGACATCTGTCAAAAGGTGTTCAGGTGTTGCTACCTAGCCTCAAGTAGTATAAACCCAGAGAGCCCTTCACAACCGTACTACCATATTCAGCGACTTAAATAAGCAAGTTGGCTATAACGGGATGTAAACCCACAACCTTGTGAGTGGCAATCTGCCATGCTAGTCCACTCGGGCATCTGATTGCCTACTCCATACTCACATAGAACTGAGGCAATTGCCATGTGACAAAAGCAAAGCTTTTGCTTGGTACTGTTCTGGTATAGATGTCCCGGGGACATTTGGTAATGGTAGGAGGTTCTATGTCTGTAAGTGAACAACAAATAATATACTGTGCTTGACAAATTTATATTTTGATGTTCTGTTATATACAGTATTCATCAATATAGAAAACACAAAAGCTATAGTTATAAGTTATAATGAAGTAGACTAATGATATTTCATGTCAGCTCTCTGGCATGAGCATGTGATGAGTTAGCCACTGAATCTAGACCTCAGTGTAGATCGTTCTGTAGTCCTCAGCGTAGATCGTAGCGTAGGCCAAAGTGCACTAACGACCTGTGACCTTCGACATGTAGCCAGTGAGCTATGATCTAGTTGTATAACATCACCGACATGTATATGATCACCAATGGCTATGAGCTTATCGCATGCAAAAACAGAGAAGCTTCATTTCTTATATTGATAAATAAGATGAGCCGTATAAAAAATAGCTTAACCACAACCATATACAGTAATATGGGACTGATAAGTCTGATGGGTATAATGCCAGAGCAGCTATAAAATCATATCACAGGAAATTGTGTTCTAGAAATTGGATACACAGAAATCAGATATGTCATTAATGAAAAATAATTTACAGCTTCTAATAAATGTAGTGATAATGGCATTCTCAATACTATAATAGCTTCATTATGTTTGGAAGACGCCAGAGTGGCACACGCAGTAGGCAGTGGGTAGGACTTCAATCCAAGTGTTGGAGATTTGAGTCTCAATTGTGGCATTCTGGCTAAAAAACTTTCAGCAAACCTTTAATCTGTATTTGTTGGGTCTGCTATAATCAAGACCTAAAATACGGATGGTCCCATGCGTTGCAACGATACTGCAAGACCCATCTCTGTCCTAATCGAAAAGTGATAAGATAGGGTATTGCTGTCACTGGCTCAGGCAGCATGTGGATGAGTTGCACAATACATCCCTCTGGATTTAGCTGTCAGTGTCCAAAGTGAGAGTATGCATAGGCCTAGGTTGCGTCTACCACTCTCAAACAATATACCTAAGCAGCATTGGATGGCATCATCTTCTAACTATACGAACAGCAATTATATTATTGTTCTTGCCGCAGGTGACGCAGGTGACGCAGGTGCCGCAGGTGCCGCAGGTGCCGCAGGTGCCGCAGGTGTAACTCTCTATTGCTATTTAGTGTACCTACATATGATTACCTGTGCAATTGCGTTTATTAGCATGTAGTGCAAAGCCTATCTTACAGCTGCATCGTACATCATCCCATGTGTTAGCCCAGCATTGCTGCTCACAGCCGCCATTGTCTAGCTGGCACCGATCTGCCCCTGATGTACACCAGCAGCAAATATATATAGAATATAGTAATGTATGACAGGAAATGTAATATAAGCAGGGACAGGGAATATGCAGAGCATATAGTAAATAGCAGGGAATATCAGATCATATAGTATAACATGGAATATATAGCAACTAGCAACTGGGTTAATAACAGTTACAGTTATTGTCTATCTAAAGTAGCCAGCAATTGTAACATATTGGTGCTTGCAGCAAGCGCTAAAATTACATGTAACTGTAAGGAGCTGGGGTTTTATGTTTTGTCTTGCTCTATTTCATCATCAACAGTTTTAAGTAGGGTGATTTACATGCAAGATTTGAGTTATATTTTCGGAATTGTTTACCCACTTACCAGATAACCCATAATAGCATCAATGATAAAAAATAAATACAAATGCCAGTACGCAATACACCAATGCAAATATCAGTACGCAATACACCAATGCAAATACCAGTACGCGATACACCAATACAAATACCAGTACGCAATACACCAATACCAATACCAGTACGCAATACACCAATACCAATACCAGTAATCAATACACCAATACAAATACAAACAATGAAACCAATTATTAAATCCAATTTGATCAACATTTCTTCACAACTAGTATGCAGACACACCTAATGCAGCAATAGTATGGATTTGATGGAACAGTTCAATTGTCTCAAAAGTGAAATACTCGTAGCAAGCTGTCACTACCTTGTTTTAATGTTCCTTGGACAAGGGCTGTACCACTTAGCTGTGTGTATTCTGACTAGTAAATAAAACACAGAGGACTCTTGTGCTAGAAACAGATGGCCATCTCTCATAACTCAAATTATGTTGGCTAGTGGATTCGTATCCGAATTCGGAGTCACGCGCTGTTTAACCCTAAACCGCCGACGGCCTCTCGGGAATTGTCACTTATATTAATTTTTTAATCCGATTTTGAAAATTTCTAATTTTGGACCAAACCGTTCTACAGGCATGGTCAATCTATCATTTTAAAGATAATCTGATGGGCTTTCAATTGAAATAAATTTGGATAATTTACACCCATCTCAAATTATAGTATAAGTCAA
>JAOQGN010229427.1:0-10581 GCA_027564295.1 Himantozoum antarcticum | reverse complement strand
TAGCCTTTCAAGACAGAGTTCTCTACTCTTCCATAATATTTAGCCTGAGGTCTTATGTTTGAGCAGCAGTTCCAACCATAACAATATGGTATTCAATACAAAATGCAAACATGTACTGAGAACACGAGCATAAAAAATAATATAGCATCAAATATATAAGCTCATCGTAAAGTATATATAAGCAAAAATCCATCATAACTACTTTTGAATTCATCTGTCCGGGTTATTATTAATCCTTTTTATCGTCCAGGAATAGATCCAAGCACATGACGTAGAGCAAATAATGAATTAAAATACAAAAGAAATACAAACCGGTCTCAAGGCAAAGTGAGCAATTCAATTACGACCGGTTTGTGACAAAAAGTAAATGCAATGTGCAATGTAACAAAAAGGTGGCAGCAGTAGGCCAGGCAGCAATAGGCCTACATAGAGGTAGTTACCAACGTCCATGGAACCTTTTGTGCCAGGTGGTAACCCTCTCGGGCAAACACTAATAATGCACAGACACTGATAATCCAGTATAATCTAATAAATGTGTAAGTATGTAGAATATGTAGCGGACATACAATATACATGTATGTCTATGTACATGTATATGTCTATGAACATGTATGTCTATGTACATAGACATAGACATACATGTACATGAGGAAGGTAAGTGAGCTAATAGTGAGCTAACAATAGTGAACTGTATCAATTTTAAATTGATAATGTGAAATAATTTTTTAATGATTTATATGAGTATATTTTTTTTGACATTTTATATAAATTACTTTTTAGTCTTTTATTATAGTACATTTCATTATTATGTAATGCATTTTTGTTCATATCTAGTCATTGTTTCAATTCCATTTTATCTTTTTCGCTGAAAACCATGAGATATTATTATGAGTCTAATAAACTGAACTAACTAACCTAATCCACAACAATATAACTACAGACAAAGATAAAATAGTAACTTACCGTACTAGTCTTCATTGGAAAATTGATTTAAAAAATATTGAGATTTGCAAATTAACTCAAATGCAAATGCAAATAGATCTCTGAAATTGCATAATATTTTGAAACTATGAAAGCAGTGGGTGTAGACTAAATAACTGTATATTGAATAACTTCTCTGTCTACCACAATTAGTGCTGTGCTGCAACTAGGAAAGTTCCATGTTCCGTTCCGTCAATTTGTGTTCCGAGGAATAAGGAACATGTTGGTCATGCGCAAAGAACCGTGTAGTCAATACTTTATAACAATTATTATATATTCAGCAATTATAAATAGTTTGTGTCATGTTCTATAATAAATATAATTATATAAATATAACAAAAGTAAAATTTGTCTCATCTGCTATGTGTATTACTTTTTCATGAACTAGTTGCCCAAATTTACCTCAATATCATCATCATGACATAAATAATTATCTAAAAGTGAGAGTGTTCCGAAAGTGTTCCATTCCGGGGAGCATTATTGTGTTCCGTTCCAAACAAAACCTGTTCCGGCGCAATTGCTTACAATTGGATGAGCTTGTTGGTAACTTCTACAGGAATTGAGTAACATTTTGTCTGAGAGTAATTCGTATAACTTTCATCCATACATAAAATAGTAGAGCGTTCTATTCGTTCTATTCGTTCTATTCGTTCAATTCGTTCTATTCGTTCTATTCGTTCTATTCGTGCCATTACTGCAATAGAATAGAAGTAGATTTACTGCAATAGAGTAGAATCTATAATCTCTTGTCACCATCTGATGCTATTGAATACATTACCTATGTAATGTTAAGATACCTTTGATTGGCCAGTGCTGCTACCTCATTGCCATTGAATATCATTTATAGTTATTAGTGAAGTAATAAAGTGCTGCTTTTGGCACTGATCATCAGGTGGTTAAGGAGGTTAGGCTGGACAGAGGGTACCCGCTGTTAGTTGGCAGTACATTGGAGTTCCTACTCTGCACCTACTCACAACTTCTGTCGGTATGCTACCTATCATTTTAAAATGCCATAATTTTTTGCTAGAAAACTTTACATTATAATGAATGTATAATAATACGAGAGTAGTGTTGTTCGCTGGGGACCCTGCTATGTACAGTGAGTACGTAAGTACTCACTGTACATAGCAGGGTGTCAGTTGTTTGTTCGTATTGTTTCAGGTGGTGATCCAATAGCAGCGCCAGTCCAGAGAAACGCATCTGACCTCTGAGATTTTACCTGCTGATTGGAACACGGGGAGAATTTGAATATTGAGAAATTTGAGATTTTTGAGATTTGAGGAATTTGAAAATATAAATTTTGCTTAAGGGGTTCGTAGCAGAGAAATATGTTGTGATTGCAGCGGGAATCAAATCCAGCAGCCCATGGTCGAGGTGTCACAATCTTAACCAATTGATCATTTCTGCTCCCTATTAGGACTTACGAGGATCCTCTCTCTATTAGGAGTACCATCTCTGCTCTCCCTTATTAGGAGTTATTGTGGTGTAATCTACGGCTAACCTGTGTGAGATTTTGTGAGAGAAAATCTTACTCGGAGTGCCCAAGATTTTCTACCATATCTGGAGTGCACATTCAGGAAAAGGGAAGAAACTACATATATACAATAGGTACATGAGAAAGTGTACATTGCATTTTATATTACAGGATTTAGGCTGATGATGATGATGATGAGCTCAATTCATACCCCCTTACTATTGGTTTCTTGTTATGTTCTGCTCGTGATTCAAGTCACATTAGCTGATAGCATACCACAAGATCAATTGGTGGCCAATGAAGAACAAGCAAAGCATGTAACTCCACCTGGTGGTAAAAGACGCCCAATCATATTTATGCATGGCATATTTGGTGACGGCAACGAGGTCAACTTTGCTCAAAAGTACATCCCAACGGTAATCAAAGCAATGGCAGATTATTTCATCCATAATTTGTTTCTACATGTTCTCCAGATAAAGTGAGTGTAGTAATAAGGAGATCACAGATGTTAGCTTTAGGCTTTAGCTTAAGGCTACATAAATGGAGGACGAAGCTTTCTTCAGGATGAACATTGCCTGGTAGTCAGTGAGATTCTGAACCCAAGTCTTGCAGATAACTTGCGTCTCTGCTGCTGGTGCTACCATTACAACACCACTCCCAGGGAGCAGGAATAGCTCAATGGGATGGTAATATGGCCATCACGCAGGTGACCTGTGTGCCTATCTGTGTCACTTCACTTGACATGTAATAAAATCAAGCAATTGGTGTCCATGCTGCGCTATCAATGCTAATGGCCTAAACTGTGCTCCGGCTGGTGCTCCGGCTGGTGCTCCGGCTGGTGCTCCGGCTGGTGCTCCGGCTGGTGCTCCGGCTGGTGCTCCGGCCTAAACTGTACTCCAGCCTAAACTGTGCTCTGGCCTAAACTGTGATGCGGCCTAAACCGAGAGCTATTCTGGCAACGTAGATGGCAGAGTGTATCGGCCGCTAACTAACTAACAAATCTTAATATACATGTAATTAAATACCAGTAACACATTTCCCAACTTACAATCATTGACGCACCAGATGCCAAAGCTCTGCTGCTTCTTCATAATTATGCTGGCTCAAGCAACTTTGGTGGCTACTAACTGGTAATGCTTTAGTGGTCGTTTTTGACTGTTTAAATAGGTTAGTCCACATGTTCAGATGGAATGGCCGGTACCAGTTCCGAACGGTTTCCCCCAACAGTGCTGGAGTGGGATCATCATAAAATGTGCCATCCACATGTTGCGATTTGATCTTAAATTCTGTAAGCACATATAGTAGGAAAAATTGCGAAAATGGAAACTCCTTGTAAGCAAGCAGCCACTGGAAAAGATCTGATAAATATGGTGTGGGCTCATGATCAACTGTGCCCATGTGCTTTACGAAAGTATTGCAACCAATCAAGGCACAGATATTGTGACCTTTCATCTGACAACCAATCAAGGCACAGATATTGTGACCTTTCATCTGACAACCAATCAAAGCACAGACATTGTGACCTTTCATCTGACAACCAATCAAAGCACAGATATTGTGACCTTTCATCTGACTTCGTGTTCAACTGTTTCGAACAGTCCAGTCCAAGTGAATCAAATAATATTTCGCCTCGGACCCGATCAGCGCGCCATCGGAAACGGGCTCAGAACTTCAAATCGGAGGGTTTATCAGAACGTCTGGACAGACCGAAAGTCTAAAATTTTATGTTTCAAAGTATGACACACAGTAAGTATGACACACAGTAAGTATGACACACAGTAAGTATGACACACAGTAAGTATGACTCACAGTAAGTATGACACACAGTGTTCTTATAACAAATTATAAGTTATTAAGGACCCTTGAGTTTACAGTGCATTTCTGATTTTTATTACAGAACTTCCAAGTACAAGTACATGTGCAATGTGCAATGTGCAATGTGCAATGTGCAATGTGCAATGTGCAATGTGCAATGTGGAAACGTGATTTTCAAGACTCTAATTGTCTTGAAACTCAATTATTCCTGTCGAATGATGAACTGTGGATTTTCAAACAATACTGAGTACAAATTAATACTCTGTACAGTTTTCCCGGAACCCACATCATTCATACGCATATATATTCATACTAATGGATGTGCTAAAACTCACCTGTATATTTAGGACGTTAAGTCTACAACAGTGCAGTTTGAAGTTTTGATACAATGTACACTGTGTGTTGTAAATTCCAGCTTGTTTGCTTTAGCAATATCTATGAATTGGTACACATCTTTCATTGTAATGGTAATACTACACATGTTGTATATACACTCAACCATTTAGTCACAGCAGACTCCCAACACTAGTAGTAGGAGTATTGACCGCTGGCGTTGTTGGTATTTGTAGAAAGCATCCGGATCACTGGTCTACTACATAGCAATGTTTAATGGATTCCAGTCTGCCACTAGTCTGGAGGTGCAGTTGCAGTATATTCTACCGGCCATGAAGAAGGTATTTACAGGTTTACTACTAATAATAGGCAGCATACGTTGGTCATGATGAATATGTAGGCATTTGGTACACAAGTAAAGTATATTTGGATGAGCATAAAGTTTTACATTTGCAAAGTAATGTTTGGATGCAAGCCTACGTGAGTAGGCCTAAATCATTCAAACTTGCCGAATATAATATTGAGACGGTTGGTGCTCTGGCCATGGATATGTGACATCACTATCATGGTGACCGCTATGACATCACAATGAGGGCATTACTTGGATTTGACTTTTTCCGATGTTGAAATTATGGTCTACTCACAGTCTGACTGTATTTTCATTCAATTAATATTTTAATTTCCACACTTTGACTGCTAGTAATTTATTTTTCTATCTACACTAAAATACGCAAGGGATACATTTTCACATATACCATATACCACATATATACCACCATATATATATATATACCCTCCACCATATACCACATATACCATTGTTCATATCCCATATTTTCACCATTGTTACTATGTCATTTTATGAAATGCAGTGTTTGAATATAACATATTGTGTCCTTATTTTGACCTTTAACCCTTGGTGGCTACGTAGTCATCTCTAGCATTCCATTCTATGGTAATATACAGCCATTAGCTTCTAATTCCAGGTAGAAGCCCAGGAGTTGACACTTTCTTTTAGTATTTAGTGAGTTTTGGAATTAGATAGACCGTGAAATGGGAAGAAATCGGTGGAAAATTTTCCCCAATTCCAGGAACTAATAGGTTAAAGGTTAAATTGTGTCAGCCTTAGATGCCAGATATTAGATATGGCTTTATAATAGGCTGCTTATAATGTTCTGAAAATCTACTAAGGATTGTAGCCGATAATAAGTTACAGAGGAGGGCAATTGTGCATAGTATACAGTATTGTATGTACATGCATACAATGTACATGCATGTACAATAGCAAGCTGAACAGTATACAGAGCGATCGATCAGCAGACCATTTATTCGCAGTCTTAACGCTCTACCGTTTAGCCACCCTAGTTAAGCATATACATATCGGTAGGCCTATGGCCAGACTCCATGTACAACGGTATGGCCTGATCACACCTTATCTATCTATACGCTACACTATTGTGTCTGCCTAGACGGATATTCTTGCAGTCATTCATCACTACCAGATGTTAACTCTCACCGCATTGGGGTAGTTGCACCAAAAGATAGTGAGCACATAAAGTAGGTTATATCCAGTGGTGTAGTGATATCCAAACAATTCCTGGAGGGACACGCATTTTTAATAATGTATCAGGCTATCAAACCTGGGTTATTTACGTGATGCCGGTGTCCTCATCCTATTGAGTTATTATAGCATGTGTATCACTTCGCTTGATTTGTAACAAAAATTCTAAGGGTATGTGGGCAAGGCTCTTAGCCTGAATTTTGCTCTGCACCCGGAATTTGACCGTGCTTCACCTCTGACCAAGAAAATTTCTGTAGACAGAAGTCTGTTACAGGGTTAAAAACACCCAAGGTAGCTTTAACTTTTCCAGGTTGAGCTAATCACCCTCATTAACTGGTGGTGAGTCTCAACAGCATTGTCGACTACGACAGACACAATGCCAATGAAAAAATCAAGAGCTCAGACACTAAAAATAGCGGAAGTTCCATAACCAGCCAGCTAAATGCCGCACACGCCTACAAAAGATTTATGTATCATCATGCCATCCAAAGCTAATGATAATAATAATGCTGATAAAGATTAATGATAACGATTCCCTCTCCATATCACAAAAAGCCTTCTCAAACGCCCTTCTCAAATCTTAATAGCATACGCTGGCTGCGGATTCGCTGGCTGCGGATTCGCTGGCTGCGGATTCGCTGGCTGCGGATTTGCTGGCTGTGGATTCGCCGGCTGCGGATTTGCTGACTGTGGATTTGCTGGCTGTGGATTCGCCGGCTGCGGATTTGCTGGCTGTGGATTTGCTGACTGCGGATTCGCTGGCTGCGAATTCGATGGCTGCAGATTTGCTGGCTGCGGATTCGCTATGTGAAATATTTAAATCTCAGGAGTCTATTCACCAGGCAATCGAGTTATTTAAAATGAATATACATGTAGTTCTACATTTCAATCTATTGTGGTAATAGTTGTATGCAGTTTGTGTGATACAGGCGTACATGTATATTATTGCAATTAGAGTATACCAACTCTGAAAATGTACAAAGAAAAAAAATCAAGCGTTCAAACACTAAAAATAGTGGAAGTTCCATAACCAGCCAGCTAATTGCCGTACACGCCTACAGAAGATTTATGTATCATCATGCCATCCAAAGCTAATGATAATAACAATGATGATAAATATTAATGATAACAATTCTGTCTCCATATCGTACAGATTTTAGTACAAGTACATCTAGACTGTTAGAGTTTGTTCTATTTCTAATCGATGCTTGAGAGGGCTTTAGCAACCTTTACCTTCAAAGAGCTCTACAGAGCTGACCTGATATGATTTCCACTAGCAGAAAATGAAGTAAAGGTCCTTGACAATTATTTGTTAACAGTTTCTAGATATCAAACTTTCCATATTGCATTCCTCTCTAAGGCTGGAATGGTTGGAATGAAGGTGCAGTTGTCACATCTACACATCAGTCTTTGGAGTATATTTTAACCCAAAAACTCCATAATCCGAAATCTTAAATCTCATATCCATTGGGGTTTGGCCCAAGGGGTTTGGTCCAAGGGGTTTGGTCCAAGGGGTTTGGTGTTTGGCGTCAAAAATACTCAAACAATTAATGGACGGATGTGACACTTGCGCAGGAATAAGCAATGTAATTCAAGGTTTTTGCTACATTATGGAAATAATTTATGCATGGATGTAGCCTTTGCAGTGTACACATTAATAAATATGCATAGCAAGCCATACAGATGACTTAATAGGAGATCACTCCTCTCTGACGCAGGAGAACCGTATCCAGTGCTGGGCAAGTCATACAAAAGACATTGTATCTACTCTTTCCTTTCTTAGAGTTCAGCGTAAAGTGTTAGATTAGAGAGGAAGCTTCGTCTTACTTACAAAGAGCAAAGCTGGCGCTGTGTATTATGGATTTGGCCATAGGCTTCTCACATTTGTGAGACAATTAATCTTCTTAACATTTTAGCATTCATTTACATTATTATTACAGTTGTGTGTCCTCCAATGACAAATATGCCAGCTTATTGGTAGATCCAAGTGTATCGTTAAACTGCAGATACTATTATAGTAGTTGTAGCTTGATAACTGATACATCTTGCATTTCTGATACAGATACATAAGCTTGCATTTCTTCATAAGAAATGCAAGCTTATAGTGTGATTGCTGTTGTGCATATATTGAATATGCATGTAGCACCAAATTAGCGTCTAACTAGCTATAGATAAGGAGAAGGTTTGCTATAGCTTTGAAATAACTAACCATAACACATCATTTCATATGAGATTAAAAAAGAAAGATGTGATGATGCAATATAAGCCGAGACACTTGCGGGTAGTTGCTATACCTCATAGTATATTACTACAGGTAGCACAACTCCCGCTTCAGTAAAAAGTCATGGGGAGAGCATTGAAAATTCACTGCTATTCAAAAAGTAGGATATTTAGTTCCAAGGTAAGTTTAAAAAGTGCATTGTCAAGTTACAGTGTCAACACACAGATTCCGGAGTTGCATTGTCATGTTATAGCATCAACACACAGATCCCATAGCTATCAATAAATGCAAAAATATATTTGCCATTATCACCAAACAGTAAGCAATATGATATATTGGGAGCAAAAAACGTTTTCTCATCATTTGAGAAATTTTTCATCATATTTTTAGATAATGGAAAAGCATGCAGACACGGGAGTCACCCTACTCTGTTATTCACAAGGAGGTGTAATATGCAGAGCAGTTGTGGAGATGTTATCTACACACAATGTACACACTATGATCACTCTGAGCTGTCCATTAGCTGGTCAGTACGGCATGTCAAGCTTTGTAAAAAGATTTGCTGCCTCAAGTGAGAGGAAGTCGCTGTATGGGTGTGTATCTGCTATCTAACACATCCATGAGATAGATATTTAATCGAAATTATGTCACTCCATATATAGGCGCAACAGATGTTTCAGTGACGCATATATCGCATATTTGTGTGATGTCATAATTGTATCACATTGCATGCACCTCGATACTTGTTATGTCTTCCCGTCTCATACAGTAACTTAGGAACTGTTCAGACGAAAGCGATGCGTTTTGAAAATGAATATGAAAACACTTAAAAACAAAAACGAATCTGCACTGTTCATGCAGGAGTTTCTGACACGTATTTGCTTTGGGACAACCCAACAAAACAATGAAATGTTCAGTGTTCGTCATAAAATTTAAAACCGATCGTCATTGAAAGTCAATGTGCGTCGCCTCTTCCTGACTTTTTCCACAAGAGAGTCACATAGGAAATTAATAAAGTCATGATTTCATTTCTCTAGTAGTAGTAGTACTAGTAGTAAGTACTGTAGTTAAATTTCTGGATTATATATCAAGTTAAAATTTTCACCACGTCTTTCAACTGGGTTTCCAAGCCTTCTGCTGCACAAGGCTTCTAAATGCAGGCTATATCTAGGTTGAAATAACACAGGAAAGTACAAGGAAAACTGCTTCATTTTCGTTTTCACTGTTCACAAGAGTTTGAAAACGATGCGTTTGTGTTTGCATCCACCCATGGAAATATTTTCATTTTCTGCTGAGTTTCAACTGTTTTCACCTGTTTCTGTGTGAACACTCGGTGTTTTCGTTTTCGCTTTTGGTCTTCAAATGTAAACGTTTTCAAAATTTCAAATGAAACGTTGTCGTCTGAACGGGGCCTCATGCAACAGTTACAAGTGAGATTAGGAGTAGTGTTATAATTATATCAAAGTTGATGTTAGAATTTGAATTCACTCTATGCTGACCTTGAAGTTTGATAACAAGGTAATGACACTCTAATGTACTAAGAGTCGTTTAGCAGTACTAAGTTTTATTTTTTATGGATAATCAATTTTGCAACAGAACGCCTTATGTGAGCTCCACCAACTTGTTATCCTATTTTGTAACTTTAAAACTGGCAGCGATTTTCAAAATGGTTTTCGACTACATATTGCCCATAGCACCATGAGGGTAAATACAAAACGTCATGGAGGTGCTACTTTCCAGTTACGAGATGTGGGTGGTTAAAATCTTTAAAATCATATAGCATTTGACATGCAGGTACCTACATGTACTTGACACCAGAAGCGGCTACATTGAATAAACCAATCAAGCTTTGGCAGAAATTCATTATGATTGGTTAATTCACTTCATTCACTTTTGGTGTCGAACTCGTTTGAGCTCAATTCAATCTCATATAAGATTTGGAGATTTTAAACAGCTTGATATGATGACTAAAATCAGGGGCGGTTGCAGAAAACAGCTGAGGGGGGAGCCAAATCTATTGGCGCTGAGCATCAAATTTTTTTGGGTGGCTCCCCCTTTCAAAGCTTGGCTCCCCCTTTATACCAGGGTGGCTCCCCCTACCATGTAATATATCAATTCAAAGCATTTTAAGAGAGCAATTAACTTGGGGCTATTAAATAATAAATAAATAAATAATATCATACAATTATTATATTG
>JAOQGN010229316.1:0-10581 GCA_027564295.1 Himantozoum antarcticum | reverse complement strand
CTTCACTAGGTACAGTAGAGAAGGCATGACCTGGCCCAAGCAATCTAGAATATGAGAATGTATATCCATAACAATATATATAAGTATTTAGGTATTACATTATATAGGTATATATATAAGTATTTAGGCATTACAGTATATAGGTATATATATCGGTATTTAGGTATTCCAGTATGTAGGTATATATATAGGTATTTAAGTATTGCAGTAGACAAACAACTAGGTTTAGCAAGCGTATCATTACCGAAATCAAACAAAGAATATGTATTATGCAGTTAGCCGTTTTAGTTCCTTGGGTGCAAACATGAATATTGCAAAACAATTACTGTATAGAGGACCTTTATTGAATCTATTATTCTTTATTGTATAGCAGTATTTTATGCACGTTTGCTCAGTAATGAAAATTAAAGCATTAAAACCATCATGAATGCCACAAAATACTATGATGCTAATATAATATTGTGACCTTGAAGTAGTAATGGAAGCTAAGAGGAATCAGTAATCATTTACAACTTTTCTATGATGGTAAGCATTCTATACACAATCGCTGATAAAACTACCATCAGGAAAACTATGAACACATCACATTGGATCATCGTTAGGACGCGATCCCTGATATACTACTCTTGCGAAAGTTCTAAATGAGATTGAATTTTGAATATTCTTCTTTCTGCGTTTCTTGTCAATCATATTTTTGTTCTTAATAATAATGTTATTAAATGATAATAGTAATAATAATATTAATAATACTAATATCGGGCTTGCCAGGTATATTGTTTTAAGTGGTAATCCATAGCAGAGCTGATCGAGGGAAACCCACTGCACATTGTGATATTCTTGTTAGTTCAGTTGGCATGGGAGAAAAACCTCCTATGAGACTAAAACCTCCTCCAGATTGTAAGTGTACAGATTGATCAAGAATAGACAGATTTCCATATTGCAAGCTCAAATGCTCTGAAGTCACAGGACTTTGTTCAGCTCATCAACCTGAAACCCCTTAGCATCTCATAACTTAGTTATTTCCCTCTACTGAAACATGGTCTAGTCTTTACTATGCAGGGCATGTGTCTGTCTTCCAGAGTGCGTATTTAGTAATTAAATAGGTGTTAGGCAGCTGCAGTTGGTGTTTTACAAATTCAAATGTTGTGTAATAAACACTACCTTGCCAAAAAACTTATAATCCACTGATACAATAGAAGCTTATACTATACAAAATCAATGAAGCAATTACCATAGCAGCCTCCAGTACAACATAACTACTACAGGTACCTGATACCTGCTAAGGTGTATACTTAAAAACCACGGAGTCCAAGTCTCACACTATTATTAATCAATCAACAGAGACTTGATATTCAGGTGGCAATACTGAAATTTTCAAAGCTCTGCCAGTATTTTCAAAATTTAATTTTCATTCACATGTCTAGCATTGATTGAATTAGTGAAGTGGAAATATAGTTGGAGCTAATTATTGTAAAAATACAGTACTGGTGAGAGTCATATTCAGTTGCTGGTGAGAGTCATATTCAGTTGCTGGTGAGAGTCAAATTCAGTTGCTGGTGAGAATGGGAGTCATATTGAGTCGCTGGTGAGAGTCATATTCTGTTGCTGAAACTGTTATTGGTCATCTTCACCTTACCTAAACATTCAGACATTGTGTACATAGCATTGAGGGTGAAGTTTAGACAGTGGTTCCACAATAACTCGGGCACTTGATTTTTGGGTTAAACTAGGAGTGCAGGATTACGCGGCATTCCTGAGTGCAGTCATACAAATTGCACCCACAATAGAACCTAACAAATAGACTGAGGATACAGTATTGCATGTACTAATTTCATCTGGTAAGTGATCTCAGGTTACTGTATTCAGAGTGACTGCTTTTGACATATTTAATATTACGTGTTCAAATAATAGCATAACACACAACACCAAGCTCCATCACGCAAGAGTGTGTGCACACAAAAGTGATTAGCAATCATTCAAAATCAATATTTAAGAGTTGCATGTTAACACAAATTCAAAACGCCTCATACCTGACTTGAAGAGCTGTACTTAACATATGCGAGCACACCATAGCATACTATAGACAGCACATGTGAGTATATCATCTAGCATTCTATGGATAGCACAATCATGTGAGTACCATCTAGCATTCTATGGATAGCACAATCATGTGAGTACCATCTAGAATTCTATAGATAGCACATGTGAGTACCATCTAGTATTCTATAAAAGGTACATGTAGGTATACCAGCTAGCATTCTATAGAAAGTATACATTTGAGCATACCATTTAGCATGCTATAGAAAGGACATGTAAGTATACCATTTAACATTCTATAGAACGCACATGTAAGCATACCATTCCTCTATAACCATTTTCAAAACGGCAAATAATTTGCTATAAGAATTGATAAGATAAAACATGCATCAATAGTATCAATAACAACAGCAAGAATGCTCTCTATCTAATAATAATTAGTTCACATATACACCACTTCATGCAATCCAGAAGGATGTTTCTAAGTGGTGGAATCAACTTATTACCATCTGGTCACTGGGTACAAGAACGCTTCGGCAATCATCGGCTGTTCAACCTCAAATTGGTGAATTGCACCCTATATTGCTTAAAGCACCAGATGCCATTCACAAGCACCGAGCACCATATGACATTCACAAGCACCGAGCACCAGATGACATTCACAAGCACCGAGCACCAGATGCCATTCACAAGCACCATAGCAGATTCGGCTACTTAAAATATACGGTTTGAACTACCACTGGATTCGAACCCACAGCCTTGAAATTGCAAATCCATCGCGCTAGTCCAGTCAGTCAACAATTAAATTATTTGATGAAATGTAACTGTAGCAATATTTGATATTGCAATTCAAATAACAGTATCATGAACTAATGTATAATTTCAACTTCTCTAATAATAAGATATGAACTTGGCTTAAGCAAAGTTACAAAGCATGACTAGTTAGTAACACTTGATTAATATAGAAATTTGTAGTAGGGTAACTCTTGCCCTATAGTGAACATTGAGCAATCTGAAGGTACAAATTGTCAACTAATCTCCAGGTTCAGCATCTAAAGGTTGAGCAACTAAAGGTTCAGCAACTAAAGGTTGAGCAACTAAAGGTTCAGCAACTAAAGGTTGAGCAACTAAAAGTTGAGCAACTAAAGGTTGAGCAACTAAATGTTGAGCAACTAAAGGTTGAGCAACTAAAGGCCCAGAGATTAAGCGAAAATAAATGATGATCTCAATAAACTCCAAATTTCACAAAGCATTCATGAAAGGACAATTAACACTTCTTTGCATCCATTGACATGTCGCTGGTAGAATTTTCCAATGTTCTAAATGCCAAAATCGAAAAAATTGAGTTAGCCATGCTTCCCAATAAAAAGTACTGATATCTAACTTCCCTGAAAATTTCGAGTCTTAAGTGAAAATAGGGCGACTTAAAATATACGTGTTTAAAAGACCTTGCAATATAACCATATTGCAAGGTCAGATATAAGACATTGAAAATCGAAATTTACATGATAGCTTCATTGTTGTTTAATCTCTAAAATCCAATTATCTCAGTTTGCAAAAATAGTTTTTAGAACATTTTAAATTTTGCCAGCGATGTATTGACACCATTTTGAGTTCAATTTTAACTGAACATCAATATAACTCTTACAATAGGCAATGGAGGCCCTTTTTATACCTAATTGATACATAATTGATACCTAATTGATACATAAAATCATGCTGAGTGAGTCTCTAGCATGATCTAATGCGAATTGACCAAAATATCTGTGTGTGGGGAGAATGTAACAAGCACTGGACTGTCACTAACTGAGTCTTCGGCAAGCTATATGGAATTATCTACTTTTTCTCTGTAGATATATGTTAATACAGAAGGGTGGTCAGTAGTCAGCAACTATGGAGCAGCAGCAGCAGCAGCAGGACACTTTGGAATCGAAGTCATCCAAAGACGGTCAGTTATATAATTATTTGATTCAGTAATCTCATTATTACCTCATAATTGTTTGACTCAGTAACCTCATTTCGTACATCATACAATGGTCCCATGTGACACATGAGCTTATCATAGAAGAGTTGTCGCCTTCCATATTCCACATGATGTACATTCTAATATGGTATAATTATTTACACAAATTTTCGGTGTATATGGATATTACAGTTTCTATCTTAGAAAGCAAGTTAATATTTTATCCTTTAACAAACTTGCATTTACTACCCTGAAATCCTACTAAACTCAACGTCACTATTAAACTATAGCTGGATGCTAACTACTCATGTAACACCAAAGCTTTGTTGGATAATATTCAGAAACAGATTCTGGTACTGACAACGGACAGTTATAAACGTCGTAGACAAATTTAAAGACTGGCTGCCATTCGAGAGTAAAGTCACTTTGCTTTACTATCATAATACTAGTATTAGCCACTGTCTTGAACAGTATAGATAATCAATAATTCAACAGATTATTTTGAGCGTTTCTTTTCAGCTTGCAATTATTACATTATATTCACTGTAATAAATTGTGTGTCCCATCCGTCGATCAGCCTTTGGAGTGTATTCCGACCCCAACCCAAGGCCCCAAACTCCAGCCCCCAATCCCCAAACTCATCAAACTCCAACACAACCAAGGGATTGGGATTTGGGGATTAGGGTTAGGGGTAAAAAAACACCCCAAAATCTGATAGACAAATGTGGCAACAATTGCTCTGTATTAATTTCGGCATTAATCAATACGATTAGTTTGGTTCAGTTAACGTCTATGAAATCAAATTTTTGTTTGTGTGTGTATTGCTTTTTGTACATTTTCAGTCTTTGCTCCGTTATGCGTAATATTTTATACTAATCAGTTCAGTACGGAATCCGGTTGAGTTCCGAATTCACTTTATGGGCCTGTATATTGCAACGAAATGCGTCTACCCTCAAGTTGGCTTGGCAAATCGTCACAAGATCCTGTGCAGCACACTAGAATATATTTTCTCCTTCGTTTCAATCCAACCAACTGTTATATATAGTACTGTAAGTTAGCACCATAAATTGGGTATTTGTAGACAGTTGGATACACGTTTGAAGGTTTTGAGTGTTGTGTGCACATATGACCATATGTGCACATGTGTAAGCATAAATATTTATGATTATAAATATAAGCCTAAACGTAAAAGTAAAAGTAAAAGGCAAGCATAAGCATAAACATAAAGATAGGAAATGTGAATAAATTGAACATCAATGCGTTTAAATATTTGTTGAAAGCATGAAAAGCAATAAGAAGTATATGCATTAATCTGGCAATGCTTCCAATATTTATTTCATTTGTCCCTTTTGTTAACAATTATTAATAGCAATCAAAATCTATGCCAACACAGGAAAGAAATCAATATTTTTCACTGCTGCCAACTTCCTCAGTGAACTCGCCTGGGGATATTCCTCTGAACATCTTTAGAAAAGTTATGGTTACTTACCCATGGGAAGATGGTGATCATCGATTGGAGAATGGTAGGCTAGTTGGAGTGGTTGATCGGTCGTCAGGTATTCATGAACTTGGGGAAACAATGTTGTCTCAACTCTATTCGCAAACTATCTCATAAGCCCTTTTATTTGAGTTATTATACAGTACTTTCAATTATATTTCTTTTGCAATTTACCTTATGCTCACAATGTTCAGCTGCAGTGAAGATTGAATTCTGAATAAATCTCGTTATTGCTAGTTGTGACAGCCTAATTATAATTAAATATGCGGAGTATTTAAATTTCTAGGCAGCACCATATATTCATAACTGCATTGAATTGCTTCCTCAGACTGATCTTCAGTAGACAACAGGGATTCTGTAATTACAGTTAGGCAGTACAACATTGTCTATTTGCTGCTTCAACCACGTGTTGAGATCCTTGGAAAGTCAGAAATTGGTTGGAACACAACACTACTTTAAGCTATAAATAATTGAATGTAACGATATAGTTCTAATAAAAAATGTATACCGGTACCTGCCATATGCTGTGTACTTCAATGGATACAGTCCCGTAGGGCATTTGTGTATTTTAGAAATGGTGTATAAGATGAATATCTTGACAACTGATGATATGGAAGTACCGGAGGATTGGTGGAATGAAGAGCATACAGAAGAATACAATCTGGCAAAGATACAAAATAATGCAAAAGGAAAGACAATAACACACTTGTCTATATATGACCATCTACCATCACCTGATGTACACCAACTGGCACCAGATGTAACACATCTTTATATACGGAGTCTACCAACAATTGAGCATCAACAATTACTAAGGTAACATCTTATCATATAGCATTATATTGCCGGTACTATTTAATATAAGTTAAGTGAGACTTACCTAGTGGTCAGTTGAAACTTGACTGCGATTATTTAAGAAACACAACAGTAGACCAATGGAATATTCGAGCATGCACAGCCAATCACACTGACCACATCACAGCAAAAAACTAGAAGACCTCCTCCCTGGGTCAGGGTGGGAAGGTGTGCCATTGGTAACCTATTCTGCCATTATATTTCTCAAATGATTACAGTAAAGTTTCAACTGACCACTATGTAGCAAGTCTCACTTAGCTTATAAATTATTATTCGAAACCACCTGGGTAGAATAATAACCAACGGAATCTTTGTCCAACTGTGAGTGTGGTCTGAAAACAGTCCTCATATAATTTTTTGTGCCGTATGGCAATAGATCAGTGAGGGAACAATATAAACAATATATTTTTTGTAACAACAAGCAAAATAGAAAAACATTATTATATAACTATATCTCTCAACAGTAACATTCATGAGAGAATCGCATGAGTGAATGAGGTTCATTCAAAATTACGCGATCATAGAATTTACCAAATTTAAGACTGTCACTCCATCCAGCAGTCCTAAGGATCGAGTCAATGGCAGTAAGCGACCCGGCCTTACTAACTGCAGCTGACCTACATGTAGTGCTGTGAGCGTGTAAATGGTGGGAATTCCTGCATCTCAGAGCGATAAAGTGATCTATCTGCTCAATGTTTGAGAAGATACAGTGCCAGTGTGGTGAGGTTTCTGGAAACTGATATGTCCCCATTATCAGATCGTAACTGGTCGCTTCTGTTCAAGTAAATTTCGATACATGTAACTGGACATACAGGATCCTTGTCAGTGAACCTACAAAGTTCAACATCGATATGATAGCCAGGTATGGTGGTCTTAAGACCTTACCGATCTTAAATACTAATCTATTGTCAAGTCACAATATATTGTCAGTGGTTAATGAGGCCAAATTTTGAACTCTTTGCCCAGTAGTGATAGCTAAAACATACACCATTCCATGGAGAAGTCTCTGACAGAAGATCCTACATCGTTAATCCTACCCGGTGAATTAGGTGGTAGCTTAATATCCCAGGTAACATTGTAACGAGGAATTGAAGCTCTCTGTTTGAGCACTCCCTTCATGAATTTGACAGTAAAAGGATGTTTACCAAAGTCAGTGCTGGGTCATCAGTTAAATGTACGGACTGTGGCAATGCCGACCTCGCAGCACTAATGGTGGAATAACTCTTGCCCCCTTTGAAGAGTATTGAATACAAAGACTTAAAGGAATGGAGAAATGGTCATGATGTCCTGTACTAGTAAAAAAGTCTTTGAACATAGATATATGAGAGGAGTATTGAGATTCTGTAGATTTTACAAGTACTGCGGTACATATTCTCATAGCATTTTTGAGAGTAAGTTAGAGAACGTCTTGGCATTTTCATGATAATCTGAAACACTTAAGATTTAACCTAGACCATATAGGGTGCTTAACATGGTGGTCATGTGTCAGATGTATACTATTTGAAGCTGAAGTTCAGTGCTAATGGTTCAACTGAGCTGCCTTCCATGACCAGAGGGAACCAGTACTGTGTTTGCCAGTATTGTGCAACAAGTAACAGGTTTGCATGATCACTCATTGCTTTACTGACCACTTTACCCACTAACCCAAAGGGTGGAGAAGCGTAACATAAAGAAAATTTTCCCCAATCAAACAAAAATGCATGTTGGAACTGAACTCCATTTGCTCATGCTCACAGGGCCCTTTGTCCAAGAGCCTGACAAATTTTAATTGACAATGGAAAATTTATCAGTTGCAGCAAAACATTACTGATTTGGAACATAGCGTTGTGTGGGCCATTGTGTAAATTCAAGAGAGTACCTAGCCTGTCCTGCCTAGCTTTGTCAAATGCGGAGTTGCCCCATGATGAGCCTGGACCCCCAGAATCAAAGTTTGTTCCTGGAGACCTAGTCCAGTCATGGGGCAACTCTTCATTTGGCAAAGCTAGGTAGGACAGGCTAGAGAATGCCCTCTCACAAAGCCCAGTATTTCAAGGTCAGATGTAATGGATTGCCAGTTTTGCATAAAACCCTTAATACCACCTACCCTCTTAGGCTCTTGTTCTGCGACTGCGCTCCTTTAACAGCCTGATGCTGATCCTGTTGATATTGACCCATTTGGCAGCTGCAATTGTGAGATTGAAATCCTCTCGGAGCAAATGCACCTCGGTACCGGTCTCTGGCTCTGCTTCATTTCCCTTGAAAGACCTTGAAGGTGTATTGGATACTAGCTTGTTGAAAGCCAGTTAGAGGCCTCTACAGGCTGCATTACTGTCTCAAGGTGTTCACCAAACAACAGGCCACCCTTGGGCTTGGTTTCGGCAGCTACGCAAGTGCTTGTAATTATCATTGAGACTGCCCAAAGCTTGATCTCTTCGAGTCTCATTCCATTTTGCTCTGCCAAAGCAAGCAAATTTTATAGTCAGCCATGAGGGTGAATATGTCATTGAAGTTAGCGCAAAACTGTTTTCACACAATTTCTTTTAACTCAGCTAACTTTTCCATTGTGAGTGTTTGAACATTTAAGGATTTGCACCATGCTGTTTCTCCATTCTATCACTTTGTGAAGGGAATCATGGTTTTGAACTCGCCATCGTTGACTCCATTGCTAATTTTGCATGGTGCGAAATAATTTTTAGAGTTTTTCTATTATGATGCTTTAGTAGCTTGTGAGCTGTCATCAGTTGAATTTTACTCGTTTTCTTGGAAAATCTCTTTTATGCGATTGTTTACAAGTTTGGCAACCGACGGTATGACCGACGGCCCCTGTTTCCCAGCGGCTAACTCAGCCAAGACATTTGAAACAGCTTCATGATTGTTTGTCAAGCCTGGTCCTCGTCAATTGTTGGCTTTGGGTTGCTGCAATGAAGGCACCTAAGGCCAGTGACCTGGGTCTACACCGGGCCTCTGAATTATCGACAATCAACTCATTTGTCATTAACGTCAAGAGCTATGGATAGATCTATGCCACCACGAGATCTCATAGTCACTATAATCATCAATATCTCCTTCACCTTGATCGTTGAGCCCAATGTCTGCCATGATAGATAAGAAAATAAGGATAGATTTGCTCAGTGGAAGAGAAAACAAAATTACGTCCTACTACTAGTGGCTACAATGCCGGAAGTGGCTGGCTGTGCATGATTGGATATTCCGTTGATTACTTATCCTACATCGTTGGTTTCGAATAATAATTGCTTTGGAAACTAACATCTAAAATCTGTTAGATTATACAGCATGGATTTAAATAATCTACCATAAACAGTCCCGCTAGTATTTCCCAATAGCAGGCAGTTATTAGAGCTTATTCACAGCGATGAATTGTCAAAGTTTAGCATGTTCAAATACAACGACTGTGTAAAGTTCCCTCAAGCTAATAGCAGACACTCTCAAAAGAGCAGGCAATTCGCTATTCAAAGTTCCATTTCGCAGCACAATTGCGCAATTGCACATGTGCACCACTGCATTGTCCAGTCATGTCATACCCAGTCACACTAGGCTTAGTTTACTTGAAGTGATCAAAGATTTCCGCATGGGTTAAGCCAGGCTATCTGTGGCATGTCTGATTTGTGTCTGGTCTGGTCTGTGGCATGTCTGGTCTGGTCTGTGGCATGTCTGGTTAAAATTCACAAAAACAAATCAATAATTATAAGCAAGATAAAACATTCTGCCTCCATTCTCCTTCTTTGTTTCACCACAATTCCTCAGATTTTCAAGCAATAGTTGACAAATCGATTTAAACCCATATCTTTCGACGTTGAATGGTCCTCAAGTGCAAAAAGTTTTATTTTGATGTCAACACAGGAAGTTATCAATCATTTATTTTCGGGGTGAAACCTATCACATGTTACCCTGGTAGTGTGCTCTTGTGTGTATGCGAGTGTATTTCAAGTGGCCACCATGCCACACACACCCCATCACAATTATAACCACACACCCAAACTGTGAGTGTGCCATGGGACCAACACTTTATGCGTTGTTGGAGAGAGAGTGAAATGCTATTCGGAATTGGCTCCTCGTATGTGTTCAGATGCATGTAGCAATGTAATTGCATTACTCAATAGCCTACAATTGTCCTTAAAGTGGTTGTGCCACGCTGAAACTGACGCACTAAGAATTTAGGAGTTGTTTACACAACACATTCCACCACAAAAACTGTCCCTGCGCAAGCGCACTTCTCAAAAACGGCGTT